>KN817672.1:0-71197 GCA_000827495.1 Hypholoma sublateritium FD-334 SS-4 | reverse complement strand
GTCGACGCTCTTCTCGTCTCATTCAATTCACCGAGTCCAACATGGATGAGTGATCTCACTCACAATTTCTTCGCTTGTAATTCAGAACATGTTGTTGTGCCTAGTATGTGGGTAGTTGATATGGACTTTATTTATGCGCGCACCATACCATTTTGTTGTCTGTAGATCACTGAAATATGCATTGTATTCGTCGCCTCAGTTTGAATTTTGAGTGACCCGATAGCCTGAGCTATAAGTAGAATATTTGTAAGCAACGTTCGCCACCTGTCCCGCCGAGTTCAGTAACTCAACCTGTTCGCGAACCTCTTGCACTCATCCAATTCCGCTCAAATGGACGGGAGCCTTCCTCCTCCCTTTCATACTGGCTATGGTACCTTGCCGGGCACTCGGCCATAYGTAGCACGGATGCTGTCGCACAGCATTGGTTCCCAAGCAGTGGTATGAAGCGTCACTCAATCTGTTTTATTGTTTTCTAACTCCCAAAAAGCCATTGTCCTCGTCAAATTCTACAGATTCAAGTTGGTCCAACGCCAGTAACAGAAATCCTTACGTACCTTCGGCCCAGTATCATCACCTTCTTTCTCAATTCAACGAATCACAGCGGGAGAACTCATCCCTTTTGACTAAGAATACAGCACTCGAGGCTAGGTTGGAGGCCCTCTTGTGAGTATACCTTTGCTTTGAATTCTAATACTTTGACATTTGACTTAAACCATAGAATGGCATACGACATGCTGTTAACCCGAATTCCAGCATCCACTACGACCCCCAATGCTTATGCCGCTCTCCGTCGCGAAGACTACCCAAACATTCGATTTTGGACCAGGCAAGATTGGAATAGTGCCACGCAAGAAGATGTCCTTCAAGTCGACCAGCCTGAAGAATCAGAAGCATTCCCTGAACTTGAAGAAGAAGGTGACGAGTTGAAAGAATCCGGTGTCCCACCTTCTGGTCCCGGCTGCCGCGGTAAGCATCGATCGTCGCAAGGCATAAACGTTACTATGAAATACATCGAGTTCGAGGATGGAACAGTAGTCGATGGCTTTCGAGCAGCAGAAATAYGGCGATATGCGAGGTCGCTCTGGGTTCAGATGGCATTAGACAAAAAGCTACCTAAAACTTGGAGTGACGCTGACGCCCATAGTTTGTCCACTTACAGTACATCTATGGCGCAGAGGTTTCCAGAGCTCCGTCTCTGTTCTGCAGAATGGAAGGCAAACTTGGTCGCCACCGACAACTACCCATCATGGCGCCACAACTGGCTGAAAAGGAACGCCAAGGATAATGCCAAATCAAAACGGCCTTCCGATCATCAGTCGGACGCAAGTATGAAGAGGGCRAAAGTCGCATTCGAAGGTGGCAATGAACCGCCCTGTTACCCTGTTCTCGAGCCTGAGCAGGCTGATACAGCCAATACTGTAAGTCTGACTATCGTGTTCACCTGTGTAACTCTCACATGATACATTCCGTTTTTCTAGACAGATGCACCGATGGTCAGTGTAACCCCCGACACTCCTGCGTTGCGCCATCAACTTGCCATTGGGACTATTCCATCGCAGGTGAGTTTGTTCCGTTGTTCTTCTTACAATGAGTCGCGTTATCTCATAAACTAATTAACAGGAGAACTATCATGCACCGTATCTCCAGCTCCCCCACCAAGATCTGACTTTCCCTGTAAGTGACCATTACATCCGACTTCATGTTATGCTCAACGATCTCTTCTTTTCTCAGATTGGAAGTCCACTTCCGTCAAATGCCCTCTTACAACAAGTGTATGTTTTATTTCCTTATTTCACATTGTCAAAAGATCACAACCATGGCTGCCACTAGGTTACCTGCTGCCTCAACGTCAACACTACCGCCTTTCGAACCGGATCAAACCAGAAACAGTCCAAAACGCTCAAAGGCGGCTCGTATGCGGCCCACTAAAACCACTACGGCAAGGTATGACACTTGAAATATATTCATTCTGTATGTATTAATTGGTATGTTCGAAAGAAACCTATGCGCAGTTGAGTGGGTTAAGGTGAATCCTCAAGGTACGACAGACGAATTTAAGGCTTATTTCAACAGCCTCTCCGGGGAGCAAAGACTGGTGCGTTATGTTTTTACAGCCCAYAATTACATACCCTCACTCTTTTCACAGGTCTGGGAAGAAAAATCGAAGGCCATCTCTTAGAATCGCAAGCTTTATTGAACTTCATCTATTCGTGCAGTTGGAAATGTGCCGTCGTGTCTGGTCGATTAAGGAATACTTATATAATCACTATCTAATCAATGGAGTTCAATATCTTTTGTTCTCCTGCTAAATGAGTGGGATCAAATTGGGTAGATATGAGGTTGCTGCACGCAAATGCCCTCTGGTTCAAGTAGAATTTTATTGATAAAATGAGACAAGACAAGCATATGCAATTAGAGGCCATCAGACAGACTTCGGAACAGTCCGAGGCGTTTTCTACTGGGGTTGAGAGCTCCGATACGCCATTACGTGAAATTGTGCAGCTCATTTACAAATGGGTAAGCTTCCGTGTCATTACACATAAACAATTATGATGGATTTTGTAAATCTCTTTAGCTACGGCCCACTGCGACTGATCTGTTTGTGTGGGGTTACTCTTCTTGTGGTGAAAAGGTATTTCCATACAATCTGCTGGCTACCGAGTACGTCTTTTCAGCTTTTACACTTTGTCTAGCTCACCCACAAAGTGAGTTTTGTCGTATTTCCGAGCCTATGAGTGCAAGTAACATCGAATTCGAAGGATGGTCATTGTCGGTCAGAATCATTCATTTTCTACCACGGCATGGGAGGCAGTACACTGTGCAATAAGCTGATACATAGCCCATCGGTATCTCGCCATCTCCTGTATTATGCGCCTTAGATGTACTTGCATGTTGACAAATGGGTGTACCTCCAAGCGCCGCGGCGAGCGGGAACCGCTCCGGTGTCGAACGAGCTGGTGAGGACGCTATCAAGATTCGACGTTAATCTGGACGTTAAGGCGTATGCGGGTGGTAGAGGAGGTTGAGGAGAAGATCTAGAAAACATTTTCTTCTTGAAAGAAAGGATGGTGGGCTCGATGAGTTGTTTCTTCGTTTCTTGTGATTCTAGACCCGATGCCAACCCGACGCATCATGCAACAACTGCATCGATGCATATCGTATAAGTAGTGGGGTGTTAATAAGGAGAGGGATTGTTGCCTGAGGCTGAGGAAGCAGCTGGTGGTGGTGCTTCAGCACTTCAGCTTCTTTAGCCGTAGCTGCAGTAGAGTAAGTTCAGAAGAACGCCTTCCGACATAGTCACCACTGACGTTGCCATGTACAGTGGCGGCGATCAAATGATCAGATTACCGGCTCTCCGACTTGGCCGCCGTGGAACCTCCAAGGAGCCTCACCGTTTCTGGTAACTCTTTAGTAACTCTTTCGTATTCCTGCTGCATTCACAAAGCCATCATGTGCTGCCTTGTAGAAAACAGTGCCCTGGTCGACGGTGCGGATGATGGGAGGTCATCGAAACGACATCGTTTGGCGCAAATGCTACCTCGTGAGGCAGTGAGAACGTGCTCCAGTTTGACAGCAACCGTGCTGTGCGTATTTGGCGCGTTTTCTCCGCAAACAGTCCTGTGCTGATGAGCTTACCCACCGACAGCTGGTGAGCGCTTGAGGAAAGAGACTAGGACAGAGGTATGTTGCCGACGTCAAATGACTGACTTCTATGAGGATGACTGATGTGTACTTTGTACACGCGGAACTTGATGACAGTAATAGCACATATATACCTCTGAAGCCGCTCCTTGAATCTTACACCTACCACGGATAGTAATGTCGGTGGCCTCCAGTCGGACTTCACGCAGGTCGCGAGACCGTCGTCATGATCGCCACCATCAGCAGCAACAACCAGCAACAGCAAATGGATACCCACAGAGCCCTGCGCGACACGATGGATTTGCAGAGCTTCCACCTGAACCAGCAGCGGAGGTTACTTCCTCCACCGTGAAGACCGTATCATATGCCCAGCAGCAACTGGGTGCATCCGTCGCCGAGGGGATGCGGAAGGCCCACGCAGATTGCAAGGCCAAAGTCAAGCGGATCGCTGCACAGTGCAGAGCGAAAAATCGCAAGTTCCGGTAAGCTGCTCCATTCCCTGCTGCAAATTTTGTGGAAGTTAATATGTAGAAATCGGGCAGCGACATCGAGTTTGATCTGGAGAACGATGCACAGCGATGCCTGCACAACCTCTCTGACAACAATCTTTTCGTTACATCTGACGTGCGTCGTGTGCCAGAGATCTTCGAGAAGCCCGTATTCTATAGCGGTTCTCCGAAATCTGCAGAAATAGTGCAGGGTGCAGTGGAAGACTGCTATCTCGTGTCGGCGCTGTCGGCGATGACCTCTGTTGATGGATTGATCAAGAACCTTTGCGTTGCGGTGAGCACGGCCGTGAAGCTATAATGTTCATTTGTTTAGAGTTATCTCTCTTGTAGCGTGACGAGGAGGTTGGAATATATGGCTTCATATTTTACCGAGATTGTTATTGGGTGCCGGTCATAATCGACGAGTGAGTTCCCCGTGCAAGTCGCTGGTCTGGCCTGACATTTCGAAAGCCTCTTGTTTACTAGGGTACCAAAGTGGGAGCAGCTCTCCTCCAACGAGAAAGAGTTATATCACTTCGAGAAGGAAAAATATAATCAACAAGCCCGCAAAGGATCAGATTCCCTGTACTTCGCCCGGCCTGACACCGATGGTGAAACGTGGGTTCCTTTGGTGGAAAAGGCGTATGCAAAATTGCATGGCGACTATGCTTCAGTGATGTACGGTCGGACATGCGATGCAATCGAAGATATGACGGGGTAAGTGTGTCCTTCCGCTTTGAAGTAGCATTCCCTCTGATCATTCTCGCCAGCGGTGTATCGGTCCTCCTTTTAGCCAAGGTCAATGTTTCATACAAACTGGCTTCAATGTCCTACTTACACCCATGTAGGACATTCTTGACCCCGACAAGTTCTGGAGTGACGAGCTCGTCAAGGCCAATCAAGACCGGTTGTTCGGGTGCTGGTTCAAAACCCTCGACGGCGGGAGGAGTGGTGTAAAGAACGCTACCATAGATGGTCTCGTCGGCAACCTGTCTCATTCTGTCGTCAGAGCTGTGGAAATCCGCGGCAAGCGATTCGTCGTGTTGCGGGACCCTTGGGGCGACGCTGGCTGGGAGGGACCTTGGTCGGACGGCTCAAAGGAATGGACTACAGAATGGCTTGCTTCGCTTCCAGAACTAGGACACTCGTTTGGGGGAAGTGGGCAGTTCATCATGGAATGTAAGTCTTCGATTATGTGTTGTTTTAATCGCCACCTATGATGATCATGATTGAAGACAAGGATTTTCTCAATGTCTGGCAAGAAATCCAGAGGACGCTCATATTTGACGATACATGGGTTATGTCGTCGCAATGGCTTCATGTCTCGCCTTCATTTCCACCGGTAACCGCTTTCTCATTTGGAGATATCAGCTGTGAGCGTGTAGGCTTCCTTTATGTCTAAGATTGATCTTATCTGTTCAATCAACAGTCACATTTTCCCTCCCCGCAAAGTCGTCTACCATCATCGTCTTCAACCCCTACAACATGCGATACTTCAAAGATATTCAAGGACCTTGTTTATGGAACCTAGACTTCATACTTGCTAGAGAAGAGGAGACAGTGTCGCTGGCGGAATCATCTTACTCGTTTTTCTATACAAGAGGGGTATCAGTCGAGATGGAGCTTGAGGCCGGGAATTATGTCGTCTTGGTGAGTATCTCAAAGCTTGGGCTAAGATGCACACCATGACCCTGATGTATTTCTCATCTGCTAGGGGAGGCTGGATCCCACTATTGTTCGTGATAAGGTGAAGCATACTCAAAGGGTCATTCAATATATCATATTCATGTCCCCTTTCCATCGTTAGGACTACTTCAAAAAAGGCCTCAGTAATGGCTGGAATAGACGAAAGCTCGCGCGTGTAATGACTGAGCGTGCAAAGGGCCAATCCATTGCCTCTAGTAAGGGTTTTCTGCTCGCCGTTCTTGATGGAGCAGCTAACGTTATGTATGACAGATTATAAGCCTAGGTGACATTACACATCTGCCAGGAAATAATCACCTTCTAACTGACACGGGTAGTCCTGAACTCCTTGTTACTCCAACCGAAGACGTTCTTCGGAGTGAACTCGCCAAAAGCGATAAGCACACTATCGACGCTGTGAAAACCCATGGAGGATATGTTAGAGCTGGCGAAAGTGTAACAGTCACAACCACCACAAAAACCACCCAAGTGATTGAGAAGAAGAGTCAGGCGAGGGACGATCCAATGCACCGCCACGCCCGACCGTCGCACAACATTAGCGCTGGGCCACCGCCGCTGCACGGTTACCAACTACAGCCAAACGGACAAGCGCCAATGGAACCTGGCTGGGCAGGAATGCCTCCTGCCAGCCCACAGCCGTCGCCGCCCATGTCGCCGCAGTTCGCGCAGTTCAATGGCCAGATTCTCCCCCCACCGCCCCCTCTCGATCTCACGCGTCCGCCGTCTCCGCCACCATTTCCACTTCCGACCGATGTACTGGAGGATGACAATTCGCTCGTGGTCGGTTTGAAAGTGTTTACGAAGAAGACAGCGCCGACAGTGATCACCGGGAGGCTGAAGGACGGAAGTGCGGCGTCCCCGCGCGCGCCAACGCAGTATAATTGATTTTGGTGCCTCTTCTCACCACCTTTCACCCATTTATCCGGTTTGGGCTTTGGATATATATTTTGAGTGTACTACTGATCCAAATAGATATTTTTTCCCGTGCTACTTGCACCTGTCATCTCATATGGCTGCCTCGTCCCGGTGGCGTATCAAGACGGCCCGTTGCTTCGAACTGCAAATGATTCACTCGTCCAGAGAGATGGCTTCTGCTTATCAAGCGTTCGATGATGTGTGGTGCTTATAAAGGAGAATCGCAGAGGCTGAAGGGCATTGAACTTTCCACACCCTATGCATTCGCGTATAATTCTTTTTGCTTTCTGTCGATTGATTCATGCCACCCCGCAAGTCCAGCTGGGGAAAACTACGGTGCTTGGAACGGAGTTCCACCCAGCCGGGGTGGAATTCTTTGGCGGTGCGTTTGATTGCTTCTCACCATAGCTGTGAGATACTGAATATCTCCGCGTTATCACCTAGGAATACCTTACGCAGTACCACCTGTTGGTGAATGGTCTTTGAAATTACCTATCCTTACTACAACACTTCAAAATGATGTATTCCATGCGGAAAATTTTGGGTTTTCCTGCCTCCAAGCCGTATAGTTTCTCTCTCTTTCTCTTTTTTTCCAATTTTAGTAACGCAAATCGTCCTTTAGGGTTTGCCCCCAGTGGCTGTCTCCCTGGACTGTTTGACACTCAATATTTTCCGACCTGTGGGAAGTAGCGTTCGATCTAATCTTCCTGTTATGTTATGGATCTATGGAGGTCTGTGTGTCCTCATCTGTCTCTGCATTTGACTGTTTCCCATCGACATCACAATAGGCGGCTTCTTCGGTAGGTTACGATTAGCGACCCATAATACGCCTGCCTGTAGCTGAACATATGTTTGTTTTCGTTAGAAGGAGGATCTTCGCAAGCCGCCTATAACGGCACCAAGATTGTCAGCTACAGTGAAAAGCGGGTGGGTGTTTACTTTTTGCATTAAAATAAATAAAACGCTCAGAGTACATAACATCAGGGTACTCCTGTAATTTTTGCGAGTGTTAATTATCGACTTGGTCCACTCGGGTTTCCTCAGGGGATCGAAGCCGGACAACGCAATATCCTGAACTTAGGACTGCACGATCAGCTCACAGGGTTGCGATGGCTTAAATCAAATATTCACAATTTCGGCGGTGATCCATCCAAGGTGAGATTCCTCTACTTCTGGACTCCCCGTTTCGCGTGAGATACAATGAGGCAATGAGTAGATTACGGTGTTTGGGCAGAGCGCAGGCGCAACTTCAATTACTTTGTTGCGCCTCCAAGATATACTGGGCTCACTCGCTCGTGCAGTGGTGCGTAGTTCATTCAATAGTTTTGCGGAAATACTCTTACGTACGTCTGTTCGACAGATTATCGAATCCGACGTCCTCGGCGCATTCTACGTCCCAGAACGGAACGAAGGCATATGGCAAGACTTCGTGGCGTCGGTTCCTGACTGCGCAGACTTTGTAAACACGACTAACACATTTCAATGTTTACGTTCCGCCAGCTCCTCCTCGTTGCTTACTGCTCTTTCGACAATCGGGAGCGGATTTCAACCTGTTATCGATGGGCCTGGAGGTATAATTCCTGATCGTCCGTCTCAGCTCGTCCCAAAGACACGCGTACCTATTTTGACCGGCACAAACCTGGATGAAGCCACTCTGTTCGCGCCGCAGAATATCGACTCCGTCGAAACTATTCTCGGATTCCTCACAGGCTTTGCACCGTCTCTTCTCACCCCTCTGGCACAGAATGCCACTCTCGAACGCATCCTCCAGCTTTACCCTGATATACCTGTTCTTGGCTCCCCGTTCAATACCGGAAACAACACGTTTGGATTGAACAGTGAATATAAGCGCTACAACGCTATATGTAAGGAGCACCGGTATCGCGTCTCTGCACTCAAAATAACTATATTTTCAGGGGGGGATGCTCTGATACAAGCTCCCCGACGATCGTTCACACAGAGAGCAACACCCGACATTAAGCTTTTTGTGTATCATTTCACCGATCCTGATGCGCTCCCGATTCCCGGTATTCCTATTTCAGGTGACGCTCCTGGTTCACTTGGAGGTGAGCATAATTATCTGCGAAAAAGCTTCTAACATTGTAACGGTTCGTAGTTACACACATTCTGCCGAGATACCTTATGTCTTCAATCAGCTCGAGAACATCACGCCCACAGCAATTCTATTGAGCAACATTATGCAAGATTATTGGATTTCTTTTGCTACCAGCTTAGATCCCAATGATGATCATGGCCACGAAAGTGCGTTTTCTATATATTATTCAACTATATGTCAAGATAACGACGGTTTGAGCAAAATGAAGGGCCTATCTGGCCGCAATATACCATCCAGAACCAGGTAAATGACGCCCGAATAACCGTCCCCGATTCATGATCAGAGACATGGTTATTCACTGATAAATTACACACAGGTTTTGATGGAACTCAACGGTCACCGAGTCGGAAGCCCAGTCAGACGGGACACATTTCGCGAAGAACAAATCACGTTCTTGCAGGACAACTCGAACTTCTTTCATCGCTAGCGACCATTTCGCACAGAGGATACATATAAATTAAAGTGGTCCAGAGGTATGATCCATGTGTTACATTTTTCTAGCAGTTGTGCGAGGACGTCGTCGGGCAGTGTCATTGATATAACTACCCCTGTGTCTAAATACACACGAAAACTGAGCCATGCCATAGAACACGTAGTATTGGATGTGATGCACGTACCTCTATCACATCCACCAAATGGCAGGCATGGAGGTAAGAATACAAATGCAACGAATACCTGCACCGAGGAGCTATGACGTACATAATATAAATTTCCACACACGATGCCTGAACCCATTTGCGTTAATGAATCTTATCAATCTAACTTAGAAACAAACTGTATCTTACAAAGTGGCCGACCTTGCGGGTCGTTCATTGAAGACGACATCTCTGTCGTCTGACAGATAAAACAAGATGCAGCTAGCGCCCGCTGTTCTTCCCCATGTTCGCTTTGCCAGGTACTTGAATCCAAGCTTGAATGCGCACAGGATGCAGCGGCGGCCGTAGTACTGTGTGGGGAAGTGGGGCGCTGATCCTGCGATGGCCGCACGGATAAAAAGGAACCGTCATCGTCCTCCGAGTCTTGCTCATTCGCATCATCATCATCATCCGAGTCATAACTTGGCGACGAACACCCTTCGCTCGAGCCTTGGCTGCCACTATCATAGTAGCTGGACGTCGAAGCTACAGAACTCTTCTCCGAAGGCAGTGAATTTTCTGTGCGGACTTCAGCGGGCACATGGTCGGAGTCTCGCGAGGGCGATGCCGACTTCTCCTGTACTGCCACAGGTGGATTTCGTTGCACATGGATTCGCCCCAGCCAGCGGTTCAAGCGGTCCACTTCTATGGAATCCTTTCCGGGTCTAAAAGAAGGTGACATCGATATCACAGCAGCGGGAGCCAGAGAAAAAAGGAATGAAGCGTCAAATTATGTATACTCTTTCTATGAAGGACACACTTTCCTAAAGCTTGGGCTCATCTGAATGAAGACTGCACGAGCGCTTGTGTTGATATTCTCTAGGACGTTCAGAGGGCCAGTAGAGAACGAAAGCTTGGGGGATGTGGGAGGATCCAACAAATATCTACTGCTTTTATAACGATAACGGCGGCTATACGTTTGCCCGCAAGTCCTTGCTGTACAGTGGCATCGCCACCAAAGTTCCTGCAGGCACCAGAACGGCGGCCTTGATAAATACCCGGGGGTGCAATAAATCCTTTACGAGAGCCGGAGG
The DNA here is from genome assembly GCA_000827495.1 of Hypholoma sublateritium FD-334 SS-4. Classification (NCBI taxonomy): domain Eukaryota; kingdom Fungi; phylum Basidiomycota; class Agaricomycetes; order Agaricales; family Strophariaceae; genus Hypholoma; species Hypholoma sublateritium. The sequence continues at coordinate 60,663 of KN817672.1, read as the reverse complement.
TGAGACAGTGTAATTACGCTTAATGAAAGTATGCTTGATTGATACGGCAAGCGAGTAAAAAGGTGATACAATGCGGAACAGCATATAAGATAACAGTACGACGACTAGCCCGTGAAATTACAAGAAATAATAGTGTATAATCAAAGCATGGTCGATATAGAGAACCGCCTAAACCCGGAGCCGGAAAAGTCGATCGAGACCCGAGAGTCGAAACACATTAGGGCTGGAGATGGATGCGGACATGCTGTCCAAGGTTATCACGTCGGCTGAAAGATTTATCACAGCCTTCGAAGGGGCAGGGATGAGCTTCAGATTGGAACAGATGGGTTAATTAGGGGACTGATGCATAGATAAATGTGTTGCAAGGACGTACGTTTGTCGTGCGTGTGGATGCTGCGCACATGTCGCTTCAGGTGTTCTCCCCGTACAAAACACTTGCCACAGCCTGGTACGACGCAGACGTACGTCCTACTCCCATTGAGTTCATCCGTGACGGGTGTCGGCATCCTCGATGATTTTCTCCTTGACCTGCCAGAGTTTCGAGAGCTGCTCCCTTCGTCGTTCTCGTCGCCCTTCAAGCCCTCTGTCGGTGATGCACTACCACCACTGGATGGCACATCGGCAACGTAAGGCACTTTGCGGCCTCGGCTCTTCTTGTTCAGGTTCGGAACCGGCACAGGCAACGGAATGGGATGGTTCTTGCGCTTGCGGATCCCGTGACGACCCTCGCGGTAGATGGTGAGCGGGTCGAAGTCGTCGTCGAAGGCCTCGCTCTGGCTTCTGGACGCGCCGAGTTGGCTCACGACCGCAAGTGCGAGCGCTGCGCTGCCCTTCGCCTTGCCTTTACTGCGTTTCGGCTTCTTCTTGCTGCGCACGAGCGCTTCGATCCCCGTTTCGCAGCGGAATTGGAGAAGATCGTCCGGGGCAGCCGACGGGGAGCGCGAGGGGCAGTAGTCATCCGACTCGCCATCGTCCTCCGCAAGATCATCGTTGCTGTCCAGGTCGAATTCAGGCGAATCCCCCAACGCCGCCGGATAGACAGCGGTTGGCTTGCGCTGTCGGGATTGCGTGACGTCTTGAGCAGAAAAAAATTGCTCGTTGTCAGCAGTGGAAGACAGGACTATCGCAGAACGGGGGCGCCTGAATGGAACGGTGGGCGACGTGGAGCGTAATCTTTTCTTAGCGGCGTTCGTGGCGTAAGGTCTTCTGGGTAAAGGATCAGGAGAGACCATGCCACCCCATCCAGACAGACCGCGCCTGATACGAACGGGAGAAGGGTGAGCGAGAGAGAGAAACCGGCCGGGGGCCGGGGTTGACCTCGGCGACGGAACAGCAGGAATGATTGTAGTTGCCTGGGGAGAGACCTCCGACAAGGCCACCTGCGCACGGCCGAAATCGAAGTTGGAGGGGGGAAGACTCGAGAAGGGATCGTATTCGCCGTTCGCAACGGCGTCTGTGGTAATTGGCAGAGCTCCTGCGGGATCTTCGTGGTAGCCGTTTACTGATGTGCGTTGATTATAATCGAACATAGCATGTATCCCGGAAACATCGGTGGAGGTGTGCGGCTGACCATCGACAAGCGGAAGTTGATAATGTCCGGAAGAGTCCAGTGCTTGGGTACGAAACGGTGCGTTATTTGGCAAAGAGAACATATCCATGGGTGGCAGCGATTCTTCTGATATGTTATTGGTCTCGTGAACATCAGAAGCGTACGGCAGGGGAGGCGGACTGCTACGAGGATCAAATACCAGAGAATCAAGTGGATTCGAAAGTGACGCCGTGAGATACATGTGCCACTGAGCTTCTTCCCGGGACTGTATGGGAGAAGAATGGTCGGGATTTACATGCAAACCGCTCAGTGGGTCATAGCTGACAGGGTCCGGGGAGAACGAGATTTGAGCAACGCTAGCCGTGGACGAATCCGTGATATCCAGGTAGTGTTCCTGAGGCAAAACATGGGGGCGATGAGGCTGCTTGCTAGGAGTCGATTTCGAGCAGGTAAAGTCATACGAAGCAGACTGTCCTTCCGTCGATAACCAAGATTTCATGTTGTGTTGATAGGTGGAACTATCCCATCTTTCGTAGTCGCGATCCTGGGCGTCGTTCGTTACAGGATGCGAAAAAGCCCTGGTATTCATGTCTGTGCAAACTAAAGGCGCAGTCGAATTGGTGGATGCATTCCTGGCGTCGGAATTTGAAAGCAAGGCAGGTAACATGTTTCGATTCGAGGCGGCCATGTCCAGGAGTATGCCGATAACGACTGCAAAGAAGAAAGTAAAGCACGTCGAATATTGTGGAGTACCTTGCAGGTGGAAGGAAAATACTTGAGGCCACAATTTGTCTGTTGAAGCTCGGTCGTAATTTCATCAAATGTAATGGCTAACTAGATATACGGATGATTGAAACCAGTCCAGGCGGGAATGTTTGTGACTAGGCAATTTTGGAACGTCCAGTTGCAGTCATAAAATGGGGAGAGCACGCCAAAGCGATGACAAACACACCTAATAGAGTAGTTCCAAATGTAATGGGCGCATCATGCCGTCTTCGATGGGAGCGTAGTTCGAACCGAAATCGACTGAACCAAAATCGACTGTACAGCTGCTTTCTCTTTGAATGGACCTGCAGGATGGTATTACATGAGCAAAAAATTGGCCAAAGACGGGTCTCTAACTGAAAGGGAGAACTACTCACAAAAGTGTGATCTAGATAAAGGTCCCCGCGAATTATTGAGATGACGTATATGCGGGAATACTCATAAATTAGGACTCGAGGAGCCTCAATTGAGCCCTGTTTGCAATCAATAAGGTATAGACTCTGCTTTTATTTGCCAATTCTTGATGTGCAATCGAACATGCTTCTGATTGAAGGCAGAATAAAGGACTGATGGTTATACCATATCTGTCTGCTGCAAAAAGTTGGTGTCTATGAAAGAGAGAATTCAGTCCTTTCGTTGCGTTTTAAATAGGACTGAAGCAACTAGACGCTGAGGCTTACTATTTATCAGGCCCAACGGCGGTATAGGAACTGGGAGTGAGTGACTCTTAATCAATTAGCTAGTTTGTTGTTTTTTATACTCTGTTGGCTGGCTCTTCTGTCAGTCGCGTTCTGCTTATGTTTAATCTTTGGGGAAATGAGCAAGAAATGGGCGTCGTTGACAAGACGTTGACGAAGAAAAATCTTGGCAATGGTTCAAGTTTCTAGGACGTAGGGTCATGTGATCACAAGCTTCCGGTCTACCCCGCAGAAAGATATTAGAACGGAGCTTGAAATATTTGTTGTCTTGCCACCCACTGTACAGTGCACGCTGAGCACTCCGAGCCCGCCTCACAGAATAATCCTTGCAGCCAACAATCTCTACCCACATCCAACAGAAATACAATTGATAATGGGGTCTAAAAACTGTCAACGCAAGCGTCTCCCGAAGATATTCCGAATCGGGATGCTTCCTTCGCCGCGGGTTGGGCTTCAAAACGAACTTGGACACCTCTTATCCCACCGCCAGTCAGGACAAGTGTCCTGGTGTGAGCTTCTATGTCGCTTCGCGACATTACACGACACTCGCGGAGTGGTGCTGTCGAGAAATATAAAACTGGAGCACTTCCCTTTTTCGATTCGAGTGTCTCTATTCTTGAACTTACCTGCTGCGGATCTTAGGCCAGAGGTTCTTCACGTAACCTGTGCGAGCTGAAGCTTGAAGCTTTGTGTATTATGCCTCTTCTCGTAACGCTCAGTAACTGAGACGACATAGCAGACTAGCAGAATTTCTGTTGATCCTCGCATTGAAGCCTGGTTGGCTGGCCAGTGGCCACTTCAGCAAGGACGTTCTGTTTTATGATCACATAGACATTATGTATCCACCCGGCTTCTCACTGGAAAACAAACGATGCAGAGGCCTTCCAAGCAACCACATTGCACGCTGCGGTGTTTTTATCCCCGCATTCCGCAAGATTCGGTTTAATCTAACTCCAATACGCTGTTTCTGCCCATCCCCACGCCAGTTCGCCACCTTCGAAGTCATCCGAGGCTCTCTTTCCCCACCTCCGATACCATGAATAGATCTCTGGGGTATCACTTGATCGTCTTTTCTAGTCCCCGCACCACTTTTCGTCATTCACACGTGCCAAATGTCGCTATTGAGTCAATTGCTCAGAAAAACATACAAGCTGCATCCATATTCTGGGTGCGTTTATTTTTGCAACTCAATAAGATGTCGACATTTAGGATGCCCCGGAGCGAGTTTCGTATTGATGCGCTGCTCCTGCGGGCCGAAAACGACCGTTGACCTCCCTCGAAGCGTTGTTTTGTCCGCCCCTTCCGATTGATATCCTAGGAGTCTCAACCTCATAAATAGTAGGTTTAAACCTGTTCGCTCTTGTCTCCCACTCCTCCTATTCCGATCTTATCTCTCTCCTTCAGGAGTAAGCAAGATGGGCGGTCCTGCAGCTGTGTCCGCTGGCGAAGTGCGAAGCTATGAGCATCTTCTCGACCATCGACCATGGTACAAGAATACTCGTAGGTGAATATGACGTCTCTTTATATGTGAAACTGATTACAGGTGTTCGCGTCCAGGACTGATTTTGCTGAATTTTTGGATTGTGATTTTGTGCGTAGCTTATAGCTTGTTCCTCTATTTCTAGGGCCTAATCACGAGCTTAATCTGAATAGACTCGTCACATCCTCCACCAACGGATACGATGGTACGCAATCGATTTGTGTATGTTTGCTGCCATATGCCAATGATCAGTCTGCTCTCAGGAAGCATGGTTAGTAAGTGATGGTCGATGTTTCTACTGCGGAACTCTGGCAGATGAACCATCCGATTTCAGATGGTCTGCAATCTCTCCCTCAATGGCAGACAGCATTCAATCATCCGAGTGGCGGTGCTGTACGTTAGACAATACACCCATTTACATACCCTCCTGACGAATTGTGTTGTCATATCAGCTTGGACTTCTGGGTGCCATTCAGGTTTGTGCGAGATACTGCAGAAAGTACCTGATCTGAGCCCATTCGCAATCAGAACATTGGATCCCTTTGTTCGCTCCCCTTCGCACCTTACTTAGCTGATTTTATGGGAAGAAGATCGTGCATTATTTTAGGCGCCTGCCTCATGGTAATTGGGACAGTAATACAGACTGCGTCACAATCGGTTCACATGTTCATCGGCGCCAGGTATTTTGCTTTTTGTTTCCTGTACAACTGGTCTCTGAAATGGACGGACTTATGCTTTAGATGGCTAATTGGATTCGGGCTCAACTTCGCAGCTACGGGTGCTCCCATGTTGATTTCCGAAATTGCGTATCCCAGTAAATCTCTTCCTCGTCGCAACTCATAGGTTTATAACAATGCCTCGCGCCACGTAGGTCAAAGAGGTCAAATAACTTCATTGTACAACAGTCTATGGTTTGTGAAAAGAACAGTCTATTTTCATAGAAAAAAACGCTCACAGGGAATTGTAGGATCTTCGGAAGTTTCATCGCTGCGTGGACCGTAAGCTACGCTCACATACGACGTCTTTTATGTATGATCTGATGAAAGGCATATGCTTGAATTTCGCAGACATTTGGCACTTTCCACATCGCGACTAGCTGGTCCTGGCGAATTCCATCTGCTATTCAGGGGTTCCCTTCCGTCATCCAGTTGATCTTCATCTGGTTTGTACCGGAGTCTCCAAGGTGGCTTATGTATAAAGGAAGGTATGTGAAATATATTGCAATATATATCGTCCTTTCTCGTTTGGACTTTAATATCTTACCCAGAGAGCAAGAAGCCTTGGATATCTTGGCCTATTACCACGCTAAAGGAAATGCGTGAGTTCCTTTATTTTCCTTTTGCGTTGAAATTATCTGAAATACTTTCACCTCTCTATATCAGCAAAGATCCACTCGTGGAATATGAATTCCAGGAAGTCAAGACTGCCATTCAACTGGATCGAGAAGTTGCGTCGTCAGTGGGCTGGCTGACGCTTTTCAAGACGCCAGGAAATCGTAGGCGTATGAGGATCATTATTGCTATTGCATTTTTTTCCCAATGGTCAGGAAATGGATTGGCGTAAGTCATGACGGTATAGCATGATCTCTTAGTACTCAGTGCTCACACATTTCGATCAGATCATACTGCAAGTTATTTGCGTACAGTCACTGCCCGAGCATCACTGAGTGTAACTTTAGATCTCAACAGAGTTCTTGATGCCGTTGGTGGTGCGTTGACTAATGTCGTACTCTGAGGCCGTAAAATTAATTGGTGCCTCCAGTTACCGATCCCACGATTCAACTTCTAATCGTGAGTGTCTCCTTCTCCAAGGTCAAGTTGCCGTTGCGCTCAACACAGAATCGTCGATAGAATGGAGTGTTGCAAATATACAACTTCATCATATGTGTCTTTGCGTCTATGTGGTGCGACAAAATTGGAAGGAGAAAACTATTCATAGCTGCTACAGCAGGTACAAACTATTTACGCTCCCCCTTTCACGCGTTACATACGTCTAATGGGTTTTTCAAACACCACTAGGTATGCTTGTAACCTGGGTGTTTGAAACTATCTGCTTTGCCGTATACTCCAAGACCGGACATGCGGCTGCTGGGCATGCTTTCATTGCCATGATTTGTGAGTTATCACTGGTCTGATGTTTGGGGGGAAATACTAACAGAATATTGCACGAAATAGTCATATTTTCAACTTTCTGTGAGGACTGACCAATATTGTTGCATAAAAGTTACTGAATGCCACTCACCTGATACTCAATAGACGCAGTAAGATTAAGTTCCGTCCCTAACTTGGTCGGTTTATCTGATCTTTCGTTTTCAGCTCGCATATTCTCCTTTAATCGTTACGTAAGTGCACCGTGAGCTCTTGAGCATTGGTTTTGTTTTCTAAATCGTGGAATAAACAGCTATACTGTCGAAATTTTACCGTACAATTTACGGTCCAAGGGCTTCACTATATTCAACTTCACGATATCTTTGTCTCTGATCTTCAACCAGTAAGAAAGATAGTTTGATCAGCATACTATTGGGCCTACTAATCAAATTCTTGTCAATGTAGATACGTCAACCCCATTGCGTTGCAAAAGTAAGTTTTTCCCGGCTCGGAATATCGAAAAAGGTTACTCATTAATTGCCCCAGTATTGGCTGGAAATACTATGTAAGAGCCGAAAACCAATGCGCTGAGAGTTCAAGAATATATTCTGACAATTATTTATAGCTCGTCTACGTTGCTTGGCTTACCTTTGAACTCGCATTCATCTGTCGGTATCTCGTAGAGACCAAGAACGTGCGTGACCTTTCATACATTGTAATTGAAAACGGCGAGATACTAAGTTCAACCCCTTTGATATAGCGTACCCTTGAAGAAACCGCGGCGTATGTTTTCTATGTTATCGTATTATGGTTGGCACGGATAGGCTGATATATCAATCAGGATCTTTGACGGAGATGATCAAGTTGCTTTGATTTCCCACAAAACCGCTTCGGATGGGCTTGAGCGAAAGGATTCTGATGTCCGAGTTGATGTTGACGAGAAGGAATCAATTTGAACGGCCGAGAATTAATATTTGCTGCGTAGTTATTTTCACTCTTTCGGGTTGTACTCTGCTCACCTCCGGCAATATCATTACGGGTTTGAAAATCCAAGAATGTCAGAGGACTCGCTTAACGCAATGTAGTACCCGTCGGCATTCGGTCCGTGTCCATTTCCATGATAATGGGCGGTTCCCGACAATGCTCTGGAATGCACACTATTTTTTGCCTGGGAGGCCTTGGTCTACAGGCTCCTATAGGGAAAAGTCGCGACCACGGGCGTGATAATCATCTGGGGCATCTTCTCAAGACGAGGATGAATGTTCGAGCGTTAGCCTGCTGTCACCAGAACACGGCCACTAATAATCGTGGTGTGGAACTTTGTCGCGGATCAGATGGAATCCTATGAAATCCCGTCCTACGACAGGGCAAAGCAGGGGCAAACGCGTAAGTACCTGATCACACTGCCACACAGAGTATGTCAGCGGGGCTTCCTCTCGGACATATCTGCGCCTTGTGTCGACAAAACCCCAACTGGATTCAGGCTGAATCTGGCGTCACTGCGGAAGTTATTGGACAGTATTTATATCCTATGAATGGACCTCAAGGCCTCACCCAACATGGCTGAAACATCAAGAGCGCTAATGAGTGACTCTGATAGAATCCATGGGCATATAAAGCGCTCTGCGTAATTGCGATTCTACCTCCATAGCTAATTCCCCCTCCCTTTGATACACGCTAACAAACCATGAAATTTTCGCTTGTCATCTTTGCTACCACACTGGCGTTTGTCTCCCAGACAATGGGAAGCCCCACTCCAAGCACAGTTGCTTCTTTCCAATGTACGTGCTTTACAATGTAATATTCTTTCACTGAGTGACCTAACCGATCGCGACAGGTGATCCTCCTGCGGGAGGGGAGGGGCTCGTATGTCTTCTGAAGCGTCTTCGTATTGCATACTGACCGTTCTTTCATGCGTTTCCTTAGACATGTTTGTTCTTTCATACGCCGGCCTCATTGGTTATCTAATTCAATTTTCAGGTCCCTCCGGATATCGCTGTTGTGGCCCTTACGTTAATGGACTCGGAAGGCTAGTGGTCTCATCTTTTGTTCTGGGAGCTATAGTACTTAATTGCCCCAAATAGCTGCTTTGCGGGAGAGCATGGAATATGCCCTCTATAACGCTTTCGATCATTGTATCGACCCGTAGCGTGTTGAAGATTGGGATACAGCTTATAATACTGTGATATAATGGATATCTAAGTGGTTCGGAGGGTATCTATTGGCATTGAGTCAGCTTATAAGCACCTATACGGTCAAACTTTGGCTTCGAACTTCAAGCTTCAAGTTGGCTTCAAGTTGCAAGATCCTGAGTATGCTACGACGCACATTCTGACTCAGTCAAAAGCCCAGGTTCAGTATTTAATGATGTAGACTGAGGCGTCGAGCAGCCAAGCCGAAGGTCCGCTGCTGATAATAATAATCAGAACTTTTTTGACTCGGAAGTCTGGACAATCCTGGGAGAGTCATTTGTTGGTCACCGTGTAACCACGCAACATTGCGCAAAGCGTCAACAGTTCGGCGTGTTCGGCTAGGTTCGGCTTGGTCCCACCGCGTTGTCAGTATAAGTATTTATAGCATACTCTCGAGCGCCGTAGCCGCCCACTGTGTGGCACAAGCACCAATCAGGCCAACCCCCGAATCAATACCACTACAGACGTACGCCCCGTGCGGAGATCCGGTTAGTCGTGTATTCATTACCAAATTTAGACCTGCGTTGAAATAATTTTACAACAATACTTGAACAACTTACAAAATTTGGCGCATGCCGCAAACTTCATGTACGCAAATGACTCTAAGTAATGCGCTGTCGACAACTCAAATCATAGCATGACATCTTATATAATTCCCAAACCTGGTGGCTCTATATTAACCGTGATTCCAAGAACTCCAAATAGACATTTCATCCGGCTTTGCCAGGTATTGTCAAGCGCAGCGAAACGTGGGCGGCTGACCAGAATGAATCTAAACCCGTGCCATCATCATCCAAAATAGCTACGGTGTACATCTATTGCACGTACCGGGATGACTTACAAATGTGCTCGTGAATCAAACGAAGGCGGTCAACCCCATGTTCTATATATATATGAGCCAGGCCTATAAGAGGAGGAATAGCTGCAGCCTCAGTCTATAGCTCTCCTATTCAGCACTTCACCGACATGCAGTTCAAACTCATCAGTACCACTTTCTTCATTTTTATGGCTCAGGCTATTGCCACCCCGAGTCCTCAAACTACGGATCCCGTAGTTTTACGTTGTAGGTCATCCCGATCTTTGGCAAATCCCTTGAAAGATACTGACTGTACGACCTCCTCCTGCATTATAAACCAGGCCATACCGCACTTGTACGTAAGCTCTATCGTAGCCGTCTAATACTCAGCTGATATTCCGTGTCATAGGACTGTAAAGAATAAAAATAATATAACTACAGAACCTTTTCTAAGCACAGACTTTTCACAGGTCCACCTACTTGGAATTGCTGCGGCCCAATAAGTCCCACTCTCGGCGGATTGTAAGTTTTATTTTCGCCAGAATGCGAGAATCGTTAGTATCTAACTTATTCTTTTTCTCATAGCTGCCGCGATCCCTCGCTGCTCTGTATCCGCGGCTAAATATTAGGAAGTAGCCCTCAATAACAGCCCAGTAGCAACCCAGTAGTCCTCTCTAATTTCCAATGATTGATATGTCCGTATTATGACATAGTTCTGGATAAACGTTCTTACTATGATTATTTATTTGTACGCCAAGGTACTTAAAGCTATCTAGCGGGAACCTACTCCGGTGGGTTTAGCCTAGCCGCTATCACCTTGTTTGCTAGTGGCACCAGATTATTTATGAACATGTCAGAGCGCAGCATCCGTACAAAATCGTCGGAGAATTAGAAGCCTCTAGATTCTATCCGCACGGGTCGGCAACAGATCCTTCAGGACCTCAGGTCACGTACTAGGCTATCATCGCATTCTTGTTTTAATTCGTGAGATGGGATATGTGCAGAATGAAAGTACGTTCATCAATCAGTTCCAAGCCTGTATCGGAGCATTGATCATTAAACGTTAAACCTCAAAGGATGAAGTTCTCAAACATGAACACTTGGATTCTCATTGAGAAAATGGACCTGCGGAATGATCTGAACTGCGCTCTAGTTGGTCTGAAAACATATTTTGGTGTCAAAGATCAATTTCGGCCACTCATCAGCGTTCCGCGTCAGCAGATTTTGAGCTCCGAAATAAGCAAGCCAGATACACGCTCAGAGTCCGGACAGCGCGAGACAAACAGCTGTCTTGACCTGGGTATGCGGACAGAAGACTTTGTTTTCGACATAGTCCAGGTGAGCTGAGTCGATGTAAATTTGGTGCAAATGCGTCCGGACAAAAATTCCGCGACACTGTGACATATTACTTTACGCTCACCGGATGTTAATCATTGTGATGAACGTCTTCTGAATCCGGCTAAATTCAAGTTCCGTAAATACTAAATGTAGTCCTCGGAAGGGGGTACTCGAAGTTATATAAGGTAGTGGAGATGCCGGAATCCTGATAAACCTCTGGTGGCCATTTCCACCCCTCAGCGCTTATTAACTCCGGGTAGGGTAGCGGAACCAAAATGTGATCAAGATAAAAATAGAAAGAGGACCCATCAAGAAAGTTTCGGGATTGTCCGATTGCTAGTGGGAAGGATTTGGCTTGAATTTCGTGCGGACAAGACGGATATCAATGATCTACCTGTTCTTCCTGCAAGAATAACCAGTGTATTTACAGTTTCTGACATGCAGATCTTCATATCGCTGTCTGCTTTAGGAGACTACGCCTAGTTCCCATTGACAGTCGTTCACGATTCATGTCTTTCATTTCTCTGAGTAGACCTGGTATTGATTTGTACGCTGATTTGACCCATTTGTTCTGGCGAGAATAAATTATTTGGAGGCGTAGGACTCCAGCGTGTTCGGATCATCTTGAGCGAATGAGTATCACTTGCCCGGACAAACATCAAGTGATAGTACGGACTACAGCTGATGCTCTCCGAATACTATTATATATGTAGCATTTGAATTGAGAGTAACGCGTGAATCACATTTCCATAGAGTGCTACCAAGTTTGAAAACCAAAACAATCTTTGGCCATATCAAATGGGTTATCGCATGTGCGGGGGAACTGGCTTTGCGGAGCTGTACCAGTCCATATAACGCCATAAATGCTGGGAGCGATTGACTTTTTTCAGGTGCTTCAAACTCTCCCCAGGAAGCGCAGGATCCGACGCCGTCCGATGGAGCATAATCCAGGCATGAGTGGAATGAAGTATCCACGGCTCCTAAAATGCACGAGAAGAACGGAGTTCCAGTAAATTTACCGCACGAAGCCTGTATACAGCAAGCAGGTCGGCGATATATTTCTAAGGACTCGTGACTCTCCAGAATATTGACATACATAATTCGAGTTCAAGAAATGCCAAGGTCATTTTAGAAGCGCGGGCCAGAGCTACGTGAAATGCCAAGGCGTTTCGAAATGCTTCCTGTGACGCGAGTACGGATATTGGCTGACCTCAAGCTGACCTGGCCGAAAGAGTAACATCTCAAATGCGGTGCTGGAAGGACTGTCAAAAAGCCATTGGTTTGGATAGGTACACCCAGAGTACACTCCTCTACAGTCTTACAGCTATCATGCAATTCAAGATCGCCATCACCACCTTCTGCCTCGCTATTATGCCTTCTGTGATTGCTGTACCAGGATTGTTACCACTAGATTCAGTGTGTGAGTGCTAGGTTTATGTTGGCTGCTGCTTGATATAAGCACTTACTATAGTTCCTTCTTTTCTAGGCACCAGTGATTCTGTGAGTCTCGCATGATACGATCCACTCTTCTATTTACTGACTAGTAGTGTTCAACTTAGCAATGTAACTATTGCTTTATGCAAGCTTCATGAAACTTTTCATCTAAAGGTACTACTGTATAGGTTTATCCAAGAACTGCTGCGGCTTTATTCCTACGCACAAGAAGTGACTAACGGATTTTGACTGACAATTTATTACCGCTCGGCTGACAGATGTTTGGCAGTTGCCTCCCACAGGGTACCGTCTGCTAAAGAGGGAGCTGGAAGACATTACCATGTAGCATTTGGTTCAATTTACAAACGAAGCTATACAGTTTTGACAGATTGTGCTTTTTCATCCAGCCACCGAATGACACCACTGACTGACATTGAAGGAGCGCGATTCCATTTATAGAAATAATTTCTTAAAGAAGATATAACACTTATATCAAGTGCGATTATCTCTTGATGACTCGGGGAATGCTATTATCTACATGAGTGGACAATATAGCTCCTAGTACTCCCAGCCTCAAATGTCGCGAGGTATGCACCTCCTGACATACAGAACTTTGACCATAATCTAGATCTTCCGTAACCGTAATGCTATACGTCTTCATTTAAAATCCACACACGTAAAGGCTCTTCGTACAGCGTAACAATCAGATGATCCTCGTCGGCTATCTTGGACTTAGAAAGCGCAAACTTGGCCGGGGGCCAGCTTAACGCAACTGTAAAAGTAATTTCTAAGTCATATGCACTGTTCGGATACGCGATCAGAGATCTCTGAACGCACGTTCCGCCGACTCCCTCCAGAATTGGTCCACAGCAGGTATATTTTGTGCTCGGGCCTAGAATTGAAATAAGACATGCACGATCTCGCGAAAGGAGTATGAAACTGACAGGTACTCTTGAAATTCGGAGGCCGCACGGCGTCATTGTATACGTCAACGTCAAAGTCAATCACCAATATTCAAAAAGGAGACTCACGGTGCCGTTTGCACCTAACGCGACAGAATGAGAGGTGATAAGTGGACATAAGAGAGTCACGCACAATGGTATGTGACGGCAATACTACGGGCATCGTCCATTGGAGAGGCGCTGACTCGAGCAGCGAGGGCAAGCAGGGTGGTAAGAGCAAGGAATATCTTGGCCATCTTCAGCACTATGGGATGCAGGATATCCTCTCTCTGATTATATAGAAAATGGGATGTGCCAAGTCTATCTCTAGACTGCATTCATCCATGCTTTCTAAAGCGAAGCCTGGAAGGTTCATCGGGACGTGATAAAATGGAAAAAGAAGGGATAAATGAAATTTACGGAGTTACATTGTGACTTGTATCTCCTACAGATATGTTTATTACTTACTCGAATGTAGTGTGAAACAGACGGATTTCACTGTGTCAGAATGCCCAACGTCCGTTCCGAACATCGCTATGAGATCCCTGCCTGGGAATTTTCGACGACTGCTCCGGAGCATAAATAGACACTGATTCAATGCACATCCTTTTCGCGCTGCCAGCAGAAAATCTCGGACTTGTGCTTTCCGGGCTCCAAGCGCCAACCCAGACTCTGAAAGATACTACCATGTACTCTGTGCACCGCATTGCTGTCAGACAGTCTGCAAAGATGGATTTGGTACTTTCAAGTTTCCCCGGTCCCCCGAGAGAGAGATAAAAATCATGCAAATGGAAGGAGTGGAGGGTGGCAACTGGCTTCGCTTCCCTCGACGGACGCCGACCCTTGATATATGACCTGACTACTCAGGACCCACATCTGGTCCGCCTTGCATATCCCTTGTGGTAAATTATCTGGATTGTTTTAGTTTCGCTCAAACACGCAACTGTCGGGATAGAGGACGCTCGCTGTCTGATGCAGGAGCTCCGTCCGAGCAGTAATTTGGCGAAATCTATTTATAGAATAGACCCAGGAACATTTAAGTACAAGTCGCAGCCTCGACTATCACAACACTGTAACCATTATCGAACTTTCCTCTCAGCCAACTTATCGACATGAAGCTAATTGCACCGTTCTCTTCCCTCTTGAGCCTTTGTGCTTTACAGGCGATCTTGGCCTCACCCGCCCCATTAGCATCCCTTGACGCCCGTGACTTGATTCTGGACCCGGTTCGATGTGTCTTCCGTGAGCTTCAGAGTCTTTCGCTCCTGGAATATTCAATGACTTAAGATCATCTGTAAAGCACCCGACCTCGTGAGTGAAATGTATTCCGTATTTTCGCTCTTACGTTGATATCCAACGCGCGTAAAGCCTATCGCGGTCAGGTGTGAGTTATTCATAGTTATTAGTGTATCATCTTGACCGCCGAGACTCAAAAAAATCATATGAATAGGTCCTGATGGAACCGCATGTTGCTTTAGCATTGGATTGTAAGCGAAAACTGACAACTTCCCTTGAACTGAAACCAATTTCTCTGAATCTAAAGCTGCGTCGAAATCGGCACATGTCCCGCCGCCGCCTGAGGCAAAGGCGGTCTCACCAGCCTTATACCAGGTTTACATAGATACAATCAAGTTCCATGATACTTATGCTAAACGGGTTCCAGTGAAGACACTTACTTACGTAGTGCATTTTAAACGTTGTGTTACTTCCAAGAGCCAGAATGAGTTTTTTCCAGCTCACAGTTGAACAAGTACTTAATTGAATGCAACTAAGTCACTCTGAATCAAGATGATTAACATTAACCAAACATTGACCAAAAAATGAATACTACTAATAGGATTTGAATAGGATGTAATAATTGTCGCCATGATTTCGAGGAAACTGGGAGTTGCCGCCTTGAGAACGCTTTTGAGCTTCGGCCGTCGTCGCATAGGTGGCGCTCGTTGCCGTGAGCAAACAGGAGTTGAACAAGAGCATCGACTTTAGCAAGCCCTTAGCCCGCCACCATCAAAACGAGATAAACACCGTCACGTGTGTGTCGCGTCCAAGTTTGAACCTGGCCCCAATTCGACGCCAACTTTGCTTCAGCTTCATTCAACGTCTCCTGAGCATATAGATATTGCACGGCGGCCACGACGAGAAGAAGTCACTATCAACGACACGCACCCATCAATGTCCAGGCTACCTCGTCTGCGGAGCTCTTCCCCAGACAGAAATCACATCAACAGCGATGCGGGACCTTCGCTGCCTTCCCGAATGGCTGCTTCCGGCAGCCTGAAACGCAAGGCTATTATGGAGGAGGATGAAGAGACACTAGATCAGCCGAGGAAGGTGGCGGCGGTGGGCCCGATCAGACCTAGCAGACCCCTTCAGCCATCGCGGACGGCGGCCAATGTGACAACAACGCGAGGTGTTGCAACGAAGCCACTGACTAGACCACGAGCACCTACACTGACACAATCGAGGGGGATGAGTGCCCCTCCAACAAGCCTGAAGCCACAATCTAAACCGACTGCTCCGGTGCGAACAGCCCCTGGACGCGTGGTGTCTGGTTCCCGACCAGCGGCAGGACGAGCGGGAGCGGACGACAAACGGTTCAACGAGCTCCAATCTCAGCTTACTTCTATCGAAGAAGCTCGCGCGGCAGATGCTGCCCGACTCGCAGCGGATATGGAGGCCGAGAGAAACAAGGTCGCGGAACTGCAAAATAACCACCTGGCCTTGTCACGCGAACTCGCAACCGCCAAATCGCAAGAGCTCAACCAGCGCAGGGAGCTCGTACATGCGTCGGATGAGATTGAAAATCTCAAGAAGAAGCACAGCCGGGAGGTGATGGACCTGGAGATGGATATCAAGAAGCGCGACCGCGAAATTCGAGAGGTCACTGAAGATTTACGGATCTGTAGGAGCGACCTGGACCGCGAACGAGAGACTGTTTCCACTCTCAAAAAGACCATATCACACCAATCTACATCCCATCTCACTCTCACTACTCAGAATCACGCTCTCGAAGCACAATCAACGGCACTCCACTCCCAAATCGACGTATATGCGAGCACTGTGTCTGAGTTGACTCTCAAACTTGAAGCCGCTCAAAAGCACATTGAAGATCTGAAGAGGGACGCCATGGACGGCGAACTTGTGCGGCGGAAATTGCACAATATGGTTCAGGAATTGAAAGGGAACATTCGCGTGTTCTGTCGGGTCCGGCCTATCTTGCCTTCAGATATCGTTACATATTCAGGCGCGCTTTCGACCTCCGGCTCGTCATCGAGTCTATCTGAAGGAAGCATCGATCAAGAAAAGGCGAAGGGGGAACTCCAGGCTAATCTCGCATTCCCCGACACTCGGGATCACAAAGAAATTGTCATCGCATCGTCGTCGTCCAGTGCCACCGGCCAAGAGAGAAAAGAAGTTTACAACTTCGGTTTCGATCGCGTGAGTTTACTAGAAATTTACCCCAAAATATCCGATTTTAAACCATCTTACGTCTTTCAAACAGGTGTTTGAACCTGAATCGACTCAAGCGGAGGTATTTGAAGAGATCTCTCAGCTCGCTCAGAGCTGTACAGACGGTTACAACGTTTGCATATTTGCCTATGGGCAAACGGGATCCGGCAAGTCGTTCACTATGGAAGGTGGCGTGGTAAGTCCTGGACGTCGCC
This sequence comes from Hypholoma sublateritium FD-334 SS-4, assembly GCA_000827495.1. NCBI lineage: Eukaryota > Fungi > Basidiomycota > Agaricomycetes > Agaricales > Strophariaceae > Hypholoma > Hypholoma sublateritium. The sequence goes on along the minus strand of KN817672.1, from coordinate 43,718 downwards.
TCCCCGTATCGTGGTACTTATACCCCTTTCAGTCCGAGACCAACGCGGGTATGATCCCCAGAGCCGTTGAACAAGTATTCCGGGTTGCTTCGGAGATGAAGTCAAGAGGCTGGGAGTATAAGCTTGAGGGACAGTTCTTGGAAATTGTGAGTTTAATCATCTGCTCTGACGTCCCCGAATTCTCAAGTCTCCCAGTATAATGAAACCATCAACGATCTCTTGGGGAAGGGCGAATTCGACAAGAAGAAACATGAGATCAAGCACGACTCCAAGACTGGTTCTACCCGCGTAACCGACATCGAAGTCGTCACTCTCACTTCGCCGTCGCAGGTGCGCTCGCTCCTCGCAATAGCCCAGTCTCGGCGCAGCGTCGCAGCTACGATGATGAATGAACGCTCGTCGCGCTCGCACTCGGTCTTCACGCTACGCATCAGCGGTGTCAATGTTGGCATCGCCGGTTGCCCAGGAACGGGCGAGCGGTGTGAGGGCAGTTTGAACCTAGTCGATCTCGCCGGAAGCGAGCGTTTGAATGTAAGTTTTGCGAACGGCACGGACAAGGAGCGTGTTCGGGAGACGCAAAGCATCAATAAGAGCCTCAGCGCCCTAGGTGATGTCATCGCCGCTCTCGGGGAGAAGGGGGAGAAGGGGGGTGACAAGCACATCCCGTATCGGAACTCCAAGGTACGCATGCCAGCGCCGCTACTCCTCCCAGACGTCTGATAGATGCGCATATATATGATCGGCGGTCGCGTAGTTGACATATTTGCTTCAAAACTCCCTGAGCGGCAATTCGAAGACACTGGTGGGTAACCTCGCTCGCTTCGTTCCGGAGGTTTCTTGAGTTTACTGATATGTATCTACACATGACCTCCCTAGATGGTGCTCAACCTGTCGCCTCTAGCCGCTCATTTGCAGGAGTCATTAACGTCTCTGAGATTCGCGACGAAGGTGCGTATGGTCCTGGGACTTCCCGGACTCCTGTGCTGACCCGGCGCTCAGGTCAACAACACCACCATCGGAACTGCGAAAAAGCAGAGCCGCACCTCGTAGTCTGCGTCCGTATACCGACGATGGAACACTACTCGCTTGTACACTTAGTATTGATTATTTTTCCTATGGCGCTCACCCTACGTTCAAGGCGAAACCTGCGGTGTTCTCACGTTTTGCATTTAGTTGCAGTTCCTTTATTTCCGTTTTGTCCTTCTCTGCCGGCAATTGAATATATCCGCACTTGGGTGCACAGGCGGGTCCAGGCTCAGGCTCATTTTGCTGGCTTTGTTGTGCTGTTGAACAGCGCTAGTCGGATCTGGTGAGTTCTCGGTTTCTGATATTCAAAAACATTTCCATCTGTACCTGCATCTTTCATTCCGCCAACCAGTCAAATAGCCAAATGGGTTGACATAAACTCTTGGACCCTTCTGTCGGCGAAATGGTGTGGGTGTGGACAACTATTGTTCGGAGTGGTTGTTATGCATGTCATGCAGTATTTTACCCTCCAAGCTCCACTCTCCATCGTTAAAAATGATAACCATCAGCAATTAAATGTTTGTTGTAAGCTGGTCAAACGGACGGCAAGTCGTTTGTACATTATCAGAAACTACGGGGGGATGTGTGAGGCTCTCATACCACGCTGTACATATGCGACTTCTCAGTTAAAATGTCTCTCTCTCTCCGCTGTGAATCAGCCGCCGCCAGCGCCCTTTGATAATTTGTGAACCCACATAAGCTCCGTCGGATACTATTACTATGGCTGCTTGAATCGGCGCAATATCAATCATGGAAGTCAACTTTTGCTTGAGTTTTGCATGAAACTAGTCAGCAACTTGAATAGGGAGAACGACCGAGGCAATCAGTACATATCTTCAGCTGAAAGCTCCGAATTTCAGTGTTGAGCTGCTCCGGCCGCGAAAGGTCACCTGTTGTTATGCCAATTTACAATTACATAAAGGCGTGTAAACCTTGAGATTTTCTCAAGGTTTCCTGCGATTCCCATTGCACCTCCAATTTGAAATTCGCATCTAACCTCAGGCCTCAACGCTCAATGTCAACACCTATGAAGATCAGAAATTCCATTGTCAAGCGGACCCCACTTTACCGAGACACGTCCTTGCCTGATCATGAAATCTTGAGTCAGCATCTCGTTCATATTTCTAGTTGGGGTTGCAATAGTACTGTAACAGACATATGTCGCGCCGGGCCTTCAATCGACGGATGTTATCATCCATTCAAGTAAGTGCCATTAATGCATAAACCCGTTGAGGCTCAAATTGAGCTTACCACAGGTCAACTTGTCTAGAACGCACTGCAGTCTTTCTAAATGATTGCTTCAAATTATATTCACCTCTTCACGATGCTAACATTACTAGGCCCTCGCAGTGGACTAATGTGCTGCGGCCTGATCATATTCGAGACCGAGGGCGGAACATAGGCTAATAATTACTACCCGTCACTCGCAACAACTGAGTCAAAACGTGGGAGAGGGAGAGTCGAGCTGGCGGTTGGCTCCTGTAATACCACGTTCGATATCCACATTTTTTCCGTCTCGGTAATGATCTACAACACGTAGTAACTCCATCAGCAAAACGGCAACTTGTCTTAAGCGGACTTAGAACTTATATAAGACGGTTAAGACGAGTTAAGACGCTAAGAATAACGTCTTGGGACATGGGGGTCCATTTCTGAGCCCAGACACAAGGTCTTAAATCCAACTTGGCAAAGACATAAGAGTCGACTAAGAACTCATAAAGAGCCATCTCAGGGCGGTAAGAACAGCATTTTGGAGCCCTCACGCCAGCACAAGGGTAAAGTGGGAGCGAAAACACATGAATTACAACTTTAATATAATACATGAGGTGGAATTACAACGTATGTACGTAGACGGTAGGGTAGACAATCCCTATGTCTTCTCCACCTCTTTGCCCACGAGCATGCTCACCGTCTCCATGTGGTAGCGCCCTTCGACTGCGCTGGCTCATCAGCACTCCTCACCTTTGCCTCAAGCACTAGCAAACATTTGTGCACGAAATCTTCAAGCGATCACGCACCTCAGGAAGCATCCTGCAGGCTACCCTATGTTATCTCGAAGCAATTGATACAAAGGTGCCCGAAATCTTGCAACAAGAGAATATGGGTCTTAGAATTCACTAGCGCTCAGTATCAGCCCAAAACGAAGATCCTTCCTGCAGCAGCAGTTGTTGCCATGCCGAACGTCGCGGTCCATTCTTCGATACGCGTAGGCATGATTGGACGCGACAATGGGACCTGGACGCGGTAATGGGACCAGGTGTTTGTGGTGGGGGTTGTTATCATCATGAAGGCAGAGGCATCGCAGCTGAGCGGTGTTGATATCGTGTACATCGTGGCTACAGGGGGTGAGAAGTGAGTGCTACATAACATGAAAGTCTGCACATACCGTTCCAGGGCGGAAGGGACACGAATGTCGCTGCCATTTGAGAAATCCACGCACCAGAGCACCTAGGTTGTCGAGTAATGACGCCGCTGCGAACCTCCGTACCTCCGTGTCGCTTGTGTGCACGCGATTCGAGCACCGGAACGCGGCACTAGGCTTAGAGTGCATAGTGCAACAGGTGCGAGAACGCTAGGTCATTGCACCTGGCGGGCGCATTCCGGGGTGCTGCCATCGCATGGTCAACAGTCCATCGCACATCCATCGGGTTAGCTGCCGGCGGGCGCTGCAGCCGCAGATGGCAGGACTCCAGCGCGATTCCTGCTCGTTGTTGGCCCCGCTGGGCGGGAGTGAGTAGCTGGCGTGAGGGCTGCATGGTGTAAGAGATGGCAGGGGGGTCATATGATGGCGGTAGCACTTACCTGGATGGGGAGTGGGCTACCACCTGGGCGTTGTTGCCGCCGTTCGACGTTGGCCAGGTCATTGTCAATATTGTTGCCGCCATCGTCGCCTGTCTGACTTTCGTTTGGCCACAGGGTCTCGACAGGGTAGCGCTCATCGCATGCGGTGCTGTGGCGGGTGGGTTGTCGCAGGTGAGTGTTCTGGTAATAGCTGGGAAAATTACCTATTCGGAAGTTCAACCATGTTTAGGGCAGGTTGAAAGGACTTGCGTGCTTGTCATTACCGTGGTCCCCGGCCCGACCTGGGTGGGTCACACAATCAGTGCAGCGCTGGCGTAGTCAGTCGCATTTTAAGTAAGTACTACCAAATTAATTCCCCTCTACACCGGGCTCGAGCGCCGGCGCTGGTGCGCTGCGCTTGGTGTCCAGTCTTTTGCAGGTCCACCGCCCAGATCTGTAGGCTGCTTCCGATGACGGCGGCGCTGGGCAACGTGGGCCGTGGCCGGTAGCCGATGGTATCGGCGACGGCCGCGAGCTCGGACAAACTACACATATCAACTTGAGTCTTGACGAATAGCAGCGCGAATTTACAATTTTTGTTGCTTCTTAATTCCTTTATTTTATTATCGTGTCTTAGAGTCTTAAAATTATCTGAATTTGTACTTAGTGTCTTATTCCTGGAGCTGCTAAGAATTAAGAACGTTTAAGAGCAATAAGACATAAATAAAGACGCTAAGATGTTGATAAGACGCTAAGTGAATTTGCCCTTTTGCTGATGTCGGCGCCAAAGATGTGAACGTAAACAAAATTCTCGATTAATGACATAAAAGCTGCACAGATATATATGTTAGTCCGATATCAAGCTCTAAGCTCTATCCATACTTCAACAATGAACTTGACCAAAATCTCGTTTGCTCTTTGCTTTATGATTGCTACACAAGCTCTGGCGACCCCTACGCCGCAGGCCAGCAGCATTGTTTATCACTGTAAGTCTTGTCGCCGCCCTAAATGCAACCGCGAGTTAACTTCAAGTCGTCGCTCAGGTGGTTTTAATGAGGTCACTGGGAAGGTAAATCATCAAGGCGATGCTTCAAATTTTACTTGAGTCAGTCATTACTAACACATTTGAATATCACGAATAGGCGCAGACCTGTGAGCACTATTCCCGCACTGATTTGTCGACGTTTCTCCAAGCTGACTATACTGTGGCAGGCCCTTCTGGATATCGTTGCTGCGGTCCAATCTCAGCCACTCTGGGTGGAACGTACGTTCAATCCTTCTCACCAGAAATTCTCACTGCACAGCGATTCAACGTTAACGTACCGTTTTTCAGATGCTTTGCCGGCCTAACAGGAGCGTGTCCCCTCTAAATAACAATACACTTCTATGTACATATGAAAATGATAAACCGGAATCTGTGCTTTTTTAATCCTCTAAAGGCATTGGCAGTATCTTATCCGTGAATCGACAGCTATGAATGAACCACAGGGAATATACCTTCTTTGGATTGCGGTGTTTGTATGATTACCCATAATAGCAATTGTATCTCGATTTATTCTGTTTTAGTTAGCACGCTGCACACCAGTAAATACACCGTTGCCTGGACTATTTTGTGGTCAGTCTCGTCCCTGCGAGTCGGCGACGCAGTGCAAGCAATTTGTTCACATTCAGATTCTTAACATTCATATTGGCGTCATACATAGCTGCCAAAGTTCGAACTGCATATGTATCCCAGCCAGCTAGTCATGTGCGAAAATAGGTACTATGTGGAAGTGCAAGCTTCAAGGACAGCTAAATTTAGGCCATACATAAATTAGATCTGGACTGTCACTCAGAGGCACTGAACGTGTTCGGGTCCTATCTATCAGCGCCCAGCGCTCGACCCGACATACATACCCGGAATGGTGGGTCAAAATTACAATCATTTCGCTGACCCTTTTGCAACCCTTTGGAGGGGTGTTGTGACATTCTCCATTAAGTTTCCGCACATAGCTATTGTCACGAAACACTGGGACAGGTACGGTGATTTTACGAGTAAGAATTGAAGAATGCGAACCTGCATGTAAAGTGGATCTAGCCAACTGTTACTCAGTTGGCAAAGAAGGCGTTTCCGAGCGTTTCCGCCGAAAGAATTTTAGTAAAGCGGGATGCTATTTACGAGTAGCCAATAAGTAGCTCGCATTTGATGGATATAAAAACCCAATCAGGTTCCACTGGTGTAAGTAACTTCTTGCCCAGCACAAATACCAATATCAGGTAGCCTCAGACTAGACACTATGAAGCTCTCTGTCGCCACTGCATTCCTTTTTGTCGCCGTCGTCTTCGGTCAAACTTCCCTTGCCAAGACGCATCACTGTATTATCTCCTTACCTATATTTTTGAGTTTACTACTAACCATGATGACTCAAACAGGTGGTGGACCGAACGTATGAACATTACACATCTCGATGACCCGGCCTATTGTAGCTAACAAATATTCTCAATTTTTCAATACCAAAGGACGTGGTTTGTACGTATACCTTATTTCACTTGAGTATTGAAGAATATGTTGACTTCATCATGTTTTGGTTAGGTCCTACTGGCTGGCGCTGCTGCGGTCCCCTCGTTGTAGGAGTCGGAGGAACGTAAGTTACAGTTATTCTTCCTAAAATACCACAATCACCCTTTGATCACCCTTATGAAATATACTAGTTGTTACGAAGGAGCCACCGGAATATGTCCCCTTTGATTCAATAGGTGGTTCGGGAAAGGTGTGGGCGGTGCGGATTTCGAGTCGAAAACCTGCTGTGAAAATCAACCAGTGCTGCATGCAGTTCATGTTTATCCGACGGAAGAGCGCAAGAAGCGCGTTAGAGGCGTCCACTGTAGTAGCAAAATTTCAGTCTGAAATTGAGCTTGAAAATTGAGCGCTTGGATAAAGCGCTTGAAGTTTTAAGCTTTAAATTCCGTCAAATACATACGTGAAAACACGACTGAGAATCATTGGATTTGTGCTTCCGGTGCAATCAAAGTATAGTAATTCGCAAGTAATTCGCCGATTCTTGGAGCGAGAGCAGTGACCGTGAATGATCAATCAACACACGCAAATACTAATAGCTCGTCATCACGTCATCGTCAAAATACCAACGACGACCAAACAACGAGGTCGTCGTTGAGTCGGATTGACGCCAATGGCCGCTCGACGACCACCGGACATCGACCTAGTTCTGTCGTTTAGGACAACAAAATCCTCGTTATCCAAGCAGCAGACACGCGAGGAAGCTCGCAAAGCTGAGCAGCAGTACAGACGACTCATCCAAACATTGAGCTATGCAGGTCTCAAAGCTGTTGGACGGCGAGGAGAAGGTCTTGGACATCTTCTGGTGTTCATAACGTGTCCAGAGAAACATGTTAAAGAACTTGTTTCAAGGGAGCGGTGAGTAACATGTGCATCATATATCATCCGCTGACGAAGAGATGCAGACATTCAGATTTTCTGTCCGGTTTACCCGTAACGCCTGTGACGAGCCCAATTCCACTGTCGCCGGCGGACAAGCTGCGGCTGGTGCATACCTATATATCGTCGTCGCCAGCGGATGGGGGTCTCGGGATATCGCATGACGCCCCGGAATGGGACCTCGTCGAGTCGATATTCCCATTGCACAATCGCGAGTTCAATGACCGATGGGTTCGAGCGTGGACGCCTCGAAATATAGCCTCGGTACAACTTGAACGAATTCGGGACCAGTTTGGTGACTCGTTGGCTCTCTATTTCGCATTTCTCGCGTCATACACCAAGTCTCTCGTCATACCCGCGGGCCTTGGGTTGTTGGCCCATTTTTTCCTGCCTCCGTATGCGCCCATTTACTCCATCCTCCTCTGCTTCTGGTCTATAATTTTTGTGGAATGGTGGCGTATCTACGAGCGGAAACTCTCTCTCCGTTTCGGTACGCGTGGTTCATTCAAGGTCGAAAAGCGGCGCGCGCAGTACAAGCCGGGCATGTCGTGGTGGATCAGAGAGCTCCGCGTTCTCGCCAGCATTCCAGTCATTATCTTTTTTGCGGGAATTCTGTCGGCGATCCTCACGGTGATATTTGTTTTCGAGGCGTTTGTCACTCAGCTCTATCAGGGCCCAGGAAAGAACCTCATTGTAAGTGCATTCACGAACATGTGAACTATGGCTCAACGTATTATAGACATTCTCCCCGACGCTGTTATTCGTAATATTTGTACCCCGAGTGCTTGCTGTGTACCATTCAGTGGCTGTTAGGTTGACAAACTGGGAGAATCATACGCATCAATCGACACACACTGCATCACTCACTCTAAAAACATTTGCACTCAGTGCAATTGTCGCATATCTTGGTCTTGGTCTTTCTGCCTTCGTGTATGTACCTTTCGGTGAGGGCGTCATGCGGTGGGTACAAGCATGGCTATTTGGATCTGCGACCACCGGACAAAGCTTGGCTGCAACTCTACGGGACATGCTGAACGGAACTGTATCAGCTGGAACCAGTGCCACAGCTAGCGCATCGGAAAAGGCAACCTCCGCTCTGTGGAACGCCGACGCCACCGCTGCGCGGACAAAGTTGAACTCGGGGAGACTTAGGGACCAAATGTTCGCCTACACAGTCACCAATCAGGCCGTCAATACTTTCACAGAAGTTGGACTTCCGTTCATCTTACGCCGCGTAGAAGCGTACAGGAAAAACAAAACGAATGGTCATGCAAAGTCCCCGTCAATCACCTCAACAACGTCGTCCGAGAAGCACGCCTCTGATAATGGAACAAAGAAACGTGTGGTGTTTGAAGACGAGCAGGAGCGTGGCGGCTTGGTCGAGCGCGCGTTCCTGGATAGGGTGCGGGAGGAAGCGGCGCTACCGGAGTACGATTTATTCGTGGACTACAGCGAGATGGTTGTTCAATTCGGCTATGTCGTGCTCTGGTCCACGATCTGGCCACTGGCCGGAGGTTTGTTTGACATTGAATTAGAACTATATTGCGTGACACTGACTCTTAAACATTTCTAGTTATGGCCTTTTTGAATAATCTCCTAGAGATTCGTTCGGACGCGTTCAAAATGACCGTTCACAATCGCCGCCCAGTTCCCACCCGCACCGACACAATTGGGCCGTGGCTCGATGCACTTACGTTTCTCGTATGGCTCGGCGCGCTCACCAATTCGGCGCTTGTGTACTTGTTCTCTCCCGACCTTCTCCCAAACTCAGCTGCGTTGGTTATCAATGTCACCGACGCTGCGGCGGCTACCAGCGACAACACCCTTTTTGCCGAAGAGCATCTGGTGTCCGCTGCATCCGCTGGGCCCTGGGGCATCGATGGCTCATCGTCCGCGACACTCGCGGCAACGAAGGAACTCCTGATGAAAGCGGCGTTGATTGCGCTTCTAGCGTCGCATGGATATATTGTCGTACGCGCATGCATCCGGCACGTCGTGGAGAAGGTGTTCTGGCTCAATAGCGGCGAAGTTGTGGAACGTGAGCGCACGGACCGTGAGGTGAAGAAACAATTCCTCAAGGGGAGCGGGGTACAGCTCAGCGGGGAGGTCGTTGTCGAGCGGGAAAGCGGGGTAGATAACGACGAAGAGGTGACGGACGACATGGGCTTCTGGGACCACGATGAGGGTGTGGAGGAGATACAGCGGATCTCGAAGGAGGCGTAGGGCGCGGGTGTGTTCGGAAGTTGTCGATGAAAGTGAGATTTCTTGCGACCTGCGTTCCTCTCATGACATTGAATATTTGGACGATGGACAAAATTAGATTACGACCGTTGAAATGGGTCGTAGTGCTTCTCTCTGGGACTTCTTTTCTTGATGACATGGGGTTACTGAAACGCTACTACTTACTTCTTCCTGACCATGGCCTTGCACCAGACTGATTCAACTATACACCTTGTCTAAAGAACTGTCGCGAAACCCACAAAACTCAAGATATCCCCTGCCACCCACTAAAGCGCCAGTGCTGCTGCTTAAGCATTCGACGTCAACAATGCAACCTAAGTGGGATAGAGACTGAATAATCGCCTCCAGTACGTACATGCGCATCTTTAGCTCGAAGTTTCCAGTCAGCAAGGAGGAGAAAGGTAAAGATGGCGGTGATATCTACACGACATTTATCACAGCAATCAAAAAAAATGGCTAGGAACCACATTGCAACCCCGTCAATCTATATGATTTAGAATTTGACAATGAGTGCTAGTGAACCCCGAGGTAAGCCGACTCCTTCATTTATCACCAGGTCGTCGGCGTGGGTAGAAAATCCTGCATTCAGCAGAAGAGAATACACTTAGGCGCCTATTTCTTTATTTCGACCCTGTCTAGTCCCTTGAATCAAGAAGGGCCTCGGCCCAGTGCATCGGAGCAACCTTTGCGACGGTGCATGTATATAATAAAGGATATTCTTCCAGAATCCTGCGAAGTTTGTGCAAAATCGTGTACTGCCAATGAAGGAGTTGAGACGACGGCGTCACCTATGTAGGTTCGACATGTGCCATCCATTCACGCCAGTGTCATCCCAGACTGGGATCGCTCATATTCGCGCAACGTACCGGTGCGCAGCCATACAAAGAAAGCCAGCGGAGACAACGCAATTGAGGTGTGTTTACATAGCAATGTTTGACAGTGTGATTAATAGCAGTAAGTTGAACGGTGAGGGCCTTTATATACTTTGTTAATAGACAGGGAAGGTAGCGTAAGGTACGTAAAACTATGGCAGAGCATGGTTAGGGATACTTTACCATGGGACTTCGTGTACAGTAAAATTGTGGGTTTATAGGCTACAACGCATAGACGAAGTCGGGATGCCTATCGCCGAGATCCATCCATGCATCGACGCCACCGTCGGGACTCTTCGAGTCTGAGTACTTCGCAAGCATCTGTTCTCTGTATCCGGGGTGCTTTTTGGCCTTGTTCTTCCGCGAGAGGTAGTAGGCGTTCCCGAGGGGCCCAACAACGAGCAGGCAGGAACTTCAGGATCGGAGATCAGTACAGGTGCGCGCACGCGAGCCAATCTGGACGCACAACACAAGGTTCATAATCGTGGTCTTCGTGAACTTCGGGCCCTCTTTAGTCGGGAAACGCCAGGTGCTGAGGATACCACCCTGATCGCAAGCTCTCAGTTGGACAATGTTCGTGAGGAAATGCGGGTGGAACTCACTGAGTTGGTTGCAATGAAGCCTAGGGCGACACTCGTTGCGCGCCGGTAGTAGGGCTCAGAGTTGTTCGCCATCCACGCACTCAATACAGGGGCCATTGCATACACGCCGGGGACCATGAGATACAGGGCGCCATATGCTACGTGCTTGTTCGGTGCACCTGAACAGACGTCAGAAAAGGTTTGGGATCGTGAGTTTAAGCTGACAATTACCTAGGTAAAGAGCCCACCCCGCCACAGCGATGATTCCGACAAATGCACTCGCAACGCCGCGCGATCTGAAGTGATCCGACCAGTAAGCAGTGATTAAGGTAACTAACTCATAAGATTAGTATTCAAGAAATGACGGAACTTCAATACAACGCACAGAAGAATGCAGCCGCAAACGGACCAACACTGAGAAGCTGTGTTCTGTCGGGACTGAATCCTAGCTGGTTCACAATTGAGGGGAGGAAGAGAGCAAGACCGTAGAGTGTGGCCCCGGTCATGAAGAACAGGACAAACACGACCACTACGTGCGGAGAGCGCAGGGATCTCAGGACCTCTTTCATGCTAAACTCATCCGAAGGCTGAATCGATGGTCGGTCGCGTTCCAGCCGAGCCATTATGGCACTGAGGATAATAAATTAATTGCGCGTTGTCTGACATCAAAACGCGATACTCACTCTTTCTCCTCTGCGCTGAGGAACTTGGAGTCCCGCGGGGTGGAAGGTACGAGGAAGAATCCAGTGATCCCCATCAAAATCGTAAACAGTCCTTCCTGCAATACATGAGCGCACATATTCGCATCCCAAAGCAGGCCAGACGCCGACGAGCGCATACTCACCAGGATAAAGATCCACGCCCAGCCAGCTCTCCCACCGATGCCGTCCATCTTCTGGATGGCTGCTGCCAGTAGACCCGAAAACGCCCCGGATAACTGATTCATATCAAATGATTAGCCCCCAGATTGGGGTAAGGCCAAAATCACAACTTGCCGAAGCAGATGAAAAAAACAGCGCTATTCTAGAAGACAATTTTATGAGCTGGGAAAAGATAAACACCGGTGGAGACTCACCTAATGGATAATTCTTTCCTCGTGTAGAAGCCGGACAGATATAGAACGATACCTGGAAACATTGGCCCTTCTGCAAGCCCAAGGAACGCTCGCACTGTGACTAGCCCGCCATAGGAAGAGACAAGGCCTATGCCAACATTCAATATATTTTTAAAAGACAGGCAGAAAGGAGGAGGACCTTGCAAGGTAACCATGATCCCCCAGATCGTAAGCAGAGAAGGCATTAGCAATCGTGGCCCAATCTTCCTTAGAAGAAGGTTTGCGGGAAGCTCCGCGGCGATATATGGACTAGTAATTTTGATGCGAATTCCATCGGTGCGTTGGCGACAAAAATGAGGCCAACGAAGACGTACACATAGGTCACTGTTACTGCAATCTGGTATTGCTTGTCGGCCAAATGGAGACCTTTTTCTAAACCAGCGACACGGGCATTTCCTGATGACAAGCACGATGAGCGCGTGAAGCTTGGAATAACAAGTGTTCGAATTCACCGATATTGGAACGATCCTACGCATCATTACAGGTCAGGTTCGTTCGACATTCGAGAAACTGCAGTATATCTTACCAGGAAAGAAAGGAAATAAAACATAGCCATGACAGGCAATATAGTAAAATCCAGTTTGCGTACAGCTCGGCGCTCAAGCTCCATGTTGATTGACGTTGGTGCCCGGCTTGTGTTCGACTCTGTCTCCGCCTTCTCTGTTTCCTTCGAGGCCACTTCGGACGGGGAGGCCATTTCGGACGGGTTCACGCCCGAGATATCTTCAGCGATGGAGTGTGTCGAGAGGGTCGAGAGAAGGTGGTCGAATGAGCGTCCTAGGTACTTTATATATGATGCGAAGTACGTTTTAAGATAGAACGGTTATTGCTAGTGGGGATCAGATTTAACAATCGTGGGTTTGTGCAGGGCCAAAATAGCATCTCTGGAGTAATTCATTCGACAGAAGATTGATTGTAGAGATGGAAGAGGTGGAAGAGCCCAGAGGTGGTATCACGCTGGTGCATGTATGATGTAGTTTCCCATTAAAGTCCAATAGACCATGTGGGTCGTTCAGACTGAATCTGACGTGGATATTTTGTAGGCAATTATAGGGGCTGTTCATAGAATGATTGAGCGAACTAAACTTGTGCCATTTGTCCGTTTCCAGTGGCAATCGGCGTGGACTCTTGTGGAGCGTCATGATCATGGGATTGATTTGAAGCTCCGCCGGATTAATCGATTACATGTAGGCCAAGTTGATGATTCTATCATCCGTTGATATGCATACTAGATCTTCGTCCTGTAAGAAGTTGGCGAGAAGCCTTGAAGAAGTCTAATCAAACGTCAGGAGGAAGAACCGTCAAGATCGCTTCCAGTGTCATACAAAAGTTGGTCAGTCGACGATTCAATTAGTAAGGGGGTTGCATACTGAGTACTGAGTGCCTTCAAGTTTGGATGCATCCGACTCTTCCTTTTGATGTACTTGTCTCCATATTCTACTATCTTGACCCACTTGATATCATCAACTTCAGCAAGGTATGTATACTATCGGCTCGTGTAAACCCGAAATACGGCTGAGATACCCTTTTTTAAGACATGCACCACCGTACGTGAAGCGGAATCCGCGCGGAGCGTCTGGATTACTGCTTATCAGAATGCCTGTTTTCGAAACGGAATCTTCACGGCTACATATACAATCGGCGACATGTCTACTCTTGAATTGAAACACGTAGCTACAAGCCCTTCTCGCATGTTGAAGATATTGCAACGGGGACGAGACAGTGAACATCAACAAAGTAGTCTGTGTGCTGTTTTCAAGCACTCTTTCAACCCCCTGGTTGTTCTTCTTATCGCTCGACGAAGAAAACCTCATTCTCTGTACCTCGTTCCGGGAGGACGCTTACTTGTTGCTGTATCGGAGAGCTACATAAGTGTCTTTGACCTCGAGCATGTCGAAAAGCATGGGATAGTTCAGGAAGACTCTGGCACCAATTCGAAAGTATTCCATCGCGGCCTCTTACTTTCTATATCACCGACGAGTCACGACGACAAGATTCAGATTGTGGCTTCCAAACAATTGACCTATGGTCCGAATGGGTGCGTTGAGGCGTCCAGGCCCATGATTAATATCCGCTGATATATTATTCATACAGAACAGGTTCAGCAGTAATATCCGTGTGGGAGTATGCTCCTGAAGGCCAGTCACTAAACGAAGTGGCATCAACAACTTTGCAGAACACAAAACATCTAGACATAATCATGTCATGCTTGGCTGGAAATCTTCTAATATACTTCAACACCCGGCTGAATACCGTCAATATCTGGGATTTCAAGGAAAATCAGCATGCCGTCTTCGCAGCACCTGCGAATACATACCGAGGCTTATCCGATGTGAGTATCTACTTGAATCTTACCTCACAGCTAACAAAGCAGGGCGCTTCAGATAATGTATGACAGAGGAAGAATAATTCTTCTTGGATATGAATGCGCAGCAATTTGGGACATGCCAAAGCTCCAGAGCGCCCGACTAGATCCTGCTTCAATGGAGCCAACCGCTCCTGATTTTCAAGTGATATTTAGTTTACCGGAGGAGCTCATTCCCAGTCGGTCTATATCGCTTCAGGGAATGGACACGCACCGCTGGGACCAATACGTTGACCACGGGCTTCCCTTTTTGCTCGACACGATATCTGACAAGACGGGGTCCCTCCAAATTGTGCTCAACGATGCTTATAACCACCCCATCCCTAACGCCACGCCTTTCTACAGCCATACTTTCCGCGACAGTTCCGAGAGCGTTCTCAAACGCTGGCGCGTCAAGCAACGCTACTGCGAAGGCACTATTGTCCGGACTTGGTACTCGCTTCTGTCCGGGACCTTTTATTTAACACTGCTCCCCTCCCCAGGCTCCGATGGTGCTGCATCTCTGCCACTAGCCACGCCTCCGATCTCTGTTATCACACCCGTGCGATCCCTCCGTCCATGGTGCAAGAACTGGCAGGACTACAGCTTTGATCCTGCGTCTGGGAGGCTTTGCGCCGTGGGGCAGAATGGCGAAATTACTATTGTCGACTACCTGGTCAACCCGACAAGAGCAACAAGCCCCGGTGCTAGCACAAAGCAATGGGAAGACTGGAGCGATTGGGATGCAAAGATCACAAGCTCAGACTCTGACGAATCCGACAATTAAAGCAGATTTTACAATGATACATCTTCCTGACGTTCTCCTGTAGATAATTGATTCGGCTGAATTGTATTATCCACGTACCCAGGTTGTTTTGACGTTCGATCCTACCAAGTGCTCTGGGACTCAGATACTCACGCTTCAAGGCCGGATGTGACATGAGGATATTCCTTCTGGCGCACTGCACCCAAGTCTTTAGAAGCCGGTCCCGAAGCTTTAGTGGCGCTGCAGTAACACCGACTCAAGCTTCAAAGTTCAAGGAAAAACGTCGGTCTCAGACTGGGAAAGGGATATAATTCTGACTAGCTACCTGATGGCCACTTGATAGCTACTACATGTAAATTATGCGCACTTTTTGTTTATTCACTTATGTCCCGCTTGACAGCGAATATCCAATGGAACGTCTCATCCGTTGCGCCAATTGCATCTGCTGCGACCGGATCATATTTGTCCACAATCACCTCGTCTCGGATGACCTGTAATCCCTCTCCGTACTCCATAAGCATCTTTCTGTTCCCCTCTACTCCTAGAGACTCGAAGAAAGTGTCGGCCCCTAACCATTTCCCCGTGGACGTCGAGGCCTCTCCGCCCGCCAGGTTGCAAAGCAGATATCCTCCTCCCTTCAGCCACCCCGCAATCTTCGTTACCATTGCCTCCTGGTCCTCCTTCCTAAGGTGAACAATAGAGTACATTGCAACAACCGCATCGAAGGAGGCAGGAGGAAGGGATACGGTGCGCATGTCGCCATGCACGAGCGTCGCGTTGGGGAGGTGCGTGCGCGCGAGCGCGATCTGCGCTGCGGAGATGTCGACGCCCGTGATGCGGCATCCGCGCGCGACGAATGGTTGCGTTCCGGGCCCTCCACCACAGCCCAGCTCGAGCACCGCGGAGTCGGGGCCCAGTGCGTCGACGAGCTGCTGAGTGTAGCGCGTGCGGGTAGCGGTGGGGTTCAGAGCGAATAGAGAATGGTAGCGCGGAGCAATTGTGTCGTATGCCTCGGCGACGACGCGACTTGGCACGGGTGAGTATGCGTCAGAATATTGTAGCTGATAAATACGCACTGGATGTTCTCTAAATCTCCTGACTGAATGAGGTTGATTTGGAGATATGAGTATCCATGTCGTGAATTCAAAATAAATTTTGGGATGCACGCTTAGATATAGCTTATTTTTTGTGAGAAGAATGGGAGAACGGTCGTTGGTGTCTGCACGTAGTTTTATACTCGGAAACATAATGTGACTCATAACTGGTCTTTCCAGGACCGATGGCGAACGCGCCCGTCGCCGAGTCCCGACGCGCGGCCGTGGGAATATATGCACGTGATTGTAGTATGATCTAGCGCGCCGGACGATGTTCTTGCTCTCTTCTTGACCTCGCCTCCTTCAACTATTCCTTACGACAACGCTATCGCCGGCTCACCATACTGAAAATATACCGAGGAACGAATTTTATAGCTTTATCTCACACACTCAACTCTCTAATCTGAAGTAAGCTTTGCGGAATGGCCCTTCCTACGAACGGCAGGGTTATCCTCGACACAACGGCGGGCGAAGTCGAGATAGAACTATGGTCGAAAGTGCGTCCGAATCTCTTCATCGAGAAAGGAATGAAACTGATCTTTGAACCAGGAAACTCCAAAAGCATGCCGGAACTTTCTTGCTCTCGCTATGGAGGGTTTGTGAGTTCCTCTTGAGCCTGCGCAGACAGCCTGTTGATGGTATTCTAGGCTACTATGATGGCGTCATATTCCATAGGTGCGTAGCCACACATATATACTCCGTCTTAAAAACGGAAAGCTCATGCGTTAATGCGCGAACACAGGATAGTGCCAGGCTTCCTGGTGCAAACAGGCGACAAAACGGGGACAGGCGGTGGCGGGGAGTCGTTCTACGGAGGTGGGTATGCTGACATGGATGTTCCGCAAGTTGTGTTGATCCTCCTTTGCTTGCACAGAACCATTTGAGGATGAAATCCACCCGCGGCTACGCTTCGCTCATCGCGGCATAGTGGGCATGGCGAATAACGGGAAGAAGAACTCCAACGACTCGCAGTTCTTCATCACGTTAGGTACGTGGCCGACAAAACTAAATCAAAACCTATCTGGACGTTGTCTTCTAGATAGGGCCGACGAGTTGCATGGGAAACACACGCTATTTGGCCGCTGTGTCGGTGATACGGTGTACAGTGCGTCACTACATTATAGGGCGTAGAAAGGCGCTGACCTCTTTAATGTACATAGATGTTATGAAAATTGGGGAAATGGGTGCGCACAAATCCGACCCCTGCGAAAGGGCAACCTGACTGACCTCGAATGACAGAGATCGACAGCGATGGCCGACCGGTATAGTCAGTTAACCCAAGCTCGTCACTATCCTGTGCTGAAAAAATAACAGTCCCCCGAAAATCAAGTCTGTTCGTATTGTCGAGAACCCATTTGACGACATCGTACCTCGCATCACAGCCGCAGAGAAACGTGCTCAACAGCGGGCGAGGGAGAATGCCCAAAAAGAACGGGAAGACGAGCAAAGGAAACGCGGTGCTAAGAAGTGGGATATCATGATTATTGAAAATCGGAGAACCTCTGACTTTTCTACAGAAATGTGAAGCTACTAAGCTTTGGTGCTGACGAAGACGCAGGCGAGGAAGAGGAGGTCGAGACTTTCAAAAAGAAGCCAATATATCGACCTGAACGTGCGTCAGACGGTCGTCTCAGGCATGCATATTGTTAACGTCATGTTGATAGTGGTGGATAACCCGAAACAAGTGACCGCTATTCCTGACTTCGTTTCGCAAATTGACACCAGTAGAACCTCCGGGAAACTTCCCGGGACCTCCAAGGAGCCAAAGGTGTGAACCCAGTGGATGTTCCCGCGTTGTTTGTGACCCATTTATTATCAGATAGATCCTACCCCAAAGAAAAAGCAGGAGAAAAAAGATGACGACCTTTCCAAGATCCGCGAACAACATGCACGAGAGCAAGCCTCTTCTGAGTATACGCTCCCCTTTTTTTGTATAACAACCTCCTTCTGACCGTGTTGTATAGGTCCTCGCGCAAAGTTGAAATTGAAAAGATGGAGGCCGAAATTCGCAAGCTGCAGAAACGACGCGACGGCGATAGCGATGACGAGGGCGCGCGCAAAAAAGCGAAAAAGTCGTACCTCGGCGAGGAGCTCGCGAAATACGCGGGCAGTCGCGGGCTGCACAAGAAGGGCCGCAAACGCGACGAGGGCGACGTGCTCGCAGCTCTAAACAGCTTCCGAGGGAAGTTGCAGAGCACTATGTTCGCCAAGTCGCCCTCACCCCCGGCCGACGTTAGTGGGGACGCAGACGCGCCCGCCCCCGAAGCGGCCCCCGTGGAGGACGCGGGTATGGAGGTGGATGATGACACGGGCTTCATGGCGCACGCGCTGCACTTCCCGAAGGACAACACTGAGGAGACGGACAAGGCCGAGCGCGACTACGAGGTGATTGACCCTCGGGCGCGCGGCGCGCAGGCTCGTGAGGAGGAGCGCGAGCGGAAGAAGGCTGCAGCGAAGGCCAAGGGGGGCGCAGTCAGCGGCGGGCGGTACCGCAGACCGTGAACAGGTGGTACAAAAATGCCACCACGGATCTTGGGTGATCTTCAGCTGGGGCGTGGTAAGTGTGGTGCATGTAACATGTCATGAGCAGACGTGTGGGATCTGGCTCTCATGCTCCTGCCGAATCATCCACTACGGGGAAGGGAGAAGGGTATCTGTACCAGCTCACGGGACTCTTTCTGCTTCTAATTGAATACACAAGGGATCGACTTGACTTGACATGCTCCTTGCATCTCGTCGGTGTTTCACTAACGGCAGAGGGCCAGTGCGTACAGAGCCACACGAAGAAGTTCAACTGGAACACAATACCATTGCCTGTCGCATCGCATTGATAACACCGTGAAACTAGCACTGCAGAGACGCTAGAATCATTGAGTGCATCGCGTAAATATTCAAGCAAAGAAGACAGCGAATCGGGATATCAAAATAGCCAAAGGCATGCATCGGACTGGCTGGTAACCGCCTCCTGGCTATAGCGAACGCTCGATGCAATACAAAGTAATCTGAACCGGACAAGGGGGCACAGCTGCCGAGCCAACAAGGCCAGCGCATCGCACCCACAGCCGCTCTGTGATGCAACGACGGCGCGAGGGGAATTGCGGAGGTGTTGCGGCGCTTGACCGCGGGAACACGGTTCAGCCCACACCAGCCTTCCTTCGCATGCGCCGTCTATTGCAGTTGCCGCCAGTTACTGCCTTGGTGCAGCTCGAGAATATCTGTTGCATATGATCAAAAATGCATTTGGCTGAGCGAGGCCTCCACATCCAGGACGCCGTTTGTTCCACGCCGGTCACCATGTTACGGATGATTCGTCTCGCAACACGGTTACCAGCGGCGCGGCCATCCCACCGATAGAAAAATCCATGCCACCTGCAGTACAACGAAACCTGTTCCTACGTAAGTAGCCCATATATGCAACCTGAGGCTTGAGATCTTGAGAGCTTGAACCATGGATGCATCAATTTCATTTGTTACATTGTCTCTCAATTCCTCTACAACACACAGAGAAGCGACAGACACCGGCGGAAAATGGGGAGATAAATATTATGCTATCATGAAACAAAGCCGACTAGAAGGACAGGAGTAGACAGAGATGACAATGAACGATTTAGACAGGCGCAACTGGAGAGAGAAACCCGAAAAAGAGTGTGGAGAGGAGATCATTGGTAGGCGCACAGTGAATAGATGGAGGACTGGTGCGCAAGTAAGTGTCAAGTTCGCGTGGAGAAACGCGAAAGCATGACTGCTAGAGCTATGAAAGCACAGAGTCGCCACTTCTCGTATATGAATGATCGCCAGTTTGTCCAGGTCCACGCAACAGCGGGGAGTGCGGGAGCGCCCGCACGTGTAGGGTCGTCAGCCTTCCGTGGTGCTGCGGGCTCGGGATCGGGAACTACGGCCGCGGCGGGCATATGCCGCACCGCCGCGGGGATGGGTGCAGTGGCAGACATTGATAACGATGGCGGCGGATGTGACGACCCAGGTGGTGGTACATCTGGCTTCCCTCGCTCCTTCTCACCCATGTTTGGCAAATCCCGCATGACCGGGGAACTATACTCCGGGAAGGCCTCCTTGAAGCGCGGTTGGGTGATGTTCCAGGAGTGGCTCCGTGCAGCGAATGCCCGCTTGTACGCCTCTGAGGACGTAACAGACCCGGTGGTCATCTCATCTGAGAGCATGAAGGAAAGGAGGCCGGTGAGAATCGTGGCCACGCTCCACGCGGGGTTCCACTGCGCCTGATTAGTAGCATTACGACGTAACGCGGGGAGAACTCACTGATCCGGGGTGGAAGTCGGACATGGAAAAGCAGATCTTCTTGTCTGGCGAGAAGCGCCCCGACGGGGTGAACATCTGTGTGGGTAAGTGAGCCACCATACGGACCAGCCACACGCAAGGTGCGTACCTTGATACCCGGTGGCTTGAAGGGGTATTCGGCGGGAAACAGGAGCACGCCGTGGTATTCGCCACCGGTGAACGGCGAGTCGGGTGGCCCGCGCTAGAATAAGCACTCAGTAACCAGCGGCAGACGGCAACGCAATGCTCGTACGATAAGGAAGTTCCCTGTGCACAATTCAGAACGTCGATACGATTAGAATTATATAGCGCACTCACAATTCAGTATGTTCTTCTCATCTGGGGCCGCCCACACGAACGGCGGAGGCTCCTTCTGCATCGCAGCATATTCCTTCGAGAGCTAGATAGAACGATCAAAAGGGGGTGTCAGCCCACACCACTCGTCGAAAGACACTCAAATTCCGTCCTCATCGTCCGGCACGGTGTCAAGAGGTTATTCGGCAACGTACACGTTTCTGAGCGGCTTTGCTCGCCATTGGAGTCTGTGATGGTGGGTAGAGGCAAGGATGGATATATACAGGACCAAACAAAGTCCCTCCGGGATGTTACTAATCTTGGCACGTGCGTATCATTCTAACAATAGCCAGGGCCCAGTCCACAAATCCCAGGGACAGCCTAGATGGCGCTTTCTGTTATGATCGCTTATAAGCAGCTTATAAGTAAGATTATAACTATAGTTTTTTCTACCCCAAGTAGTCCCGCCGAGTGCAATTGCAATGGTCCAGACTAGAGCTGTCATCAAGCTTTTTATCCATGGTTGCCCGCCTAGCTCAATCGGATAGAGCGTCAGACTTTTACGAAGGCGGGTTGATATCTGTTGATTGATGAAATCTGAAGGCTGCGAGTTCGACCCTCGCGGTGGGCTAGTCTATTTTTTGGAGGCCGCAAGAACCCCGAACTTTCTGCATTCTAATTTTGAAATTTGTTTGCAGCAGCCTGCTGGCAGCTGCCACCGACCAGCGCCAACCCGGCGGTTAATCAAGCCCAGAAAAATGTATACTAGTACTCCATTTGACCACTTACCCCGGGGGTGCCGTTAGCTGTAAACATTTTTAGCTCTCCGAGCTGTTCGAACTTCGAGCAAGCTGTGGCTACTGTTCAGTATTTAGGTTATGCTGACATGCCAAGGTGACTTATGCCCGGTCAACTGGGACTGGTGCGACACATTGCCTCACATTGCGCACGTTGGGATTTCACCGGCACCCGATCTACGTAACTTTCGTCAATATAATTGCCTCAAAAAGACTCCCTACGAGACGCGGCCTCTTCTACCGAATGCCGCAAGTAATCAATAGTGTGCATGCCCATCCAGGTACGAATCCGATGCTATCTTGTCTGCGTTGGCGTTGGCGCTCTCCCAGACGAAGACAAATATCTCGCCATCATGGTTGAGGGAGTCCTCCCCAAGGTAGGGTCGAAGCTGTAGTCGAGCCAGTCCTTGTATGCTGGTCGCAGAGAGTGAATTTGGGGGGAGTAAGCGCCTCGCTTCACCGCGCCGTCAGCAGCAGAAGGCAGAACATAAAGGGTGCCGGACACCGGCGCGTACCAGGTCCGCAGGATAATGGCATCAGCGCTCCAAGGCGTTTTCAAGGACACTGTCTCCAAGCAACACATAAGACAATGATGCAGTGGCCTGGGGTATGATGGATAGAGGAGGGGCTCATCCGAACGTGGACGGAACCCTGTTGATGAGTTAGGATGTATTGGGAGAGGGGGGGCTCGCGATCAATGTGTTAGTCGCAGCGGTGGGTATTCATAATATTCAGGCCGTGGAGAACTTCTCCAATTGGGATAGGCGGATGGGACGCGAGCCTCAACAGAGGAGGAGGGGCAGGTAGGTCTATGGTGATACCTTGCCGGACGACGTTGACTTCTGGAAGGTCCCATATTGAAGCATGCTCATCGAAAAGAATTACCTTCCCACTTTTATACACCACCTATCAAGACGCAAGTAGAGAGCTACGTTTTTGATCGGCCTGGATGAATTTAATTTGCACGTCATAGGAAACATCAGTTGCTGAAATGAGCAGAGTTGTACGGATAAGAGGTGCGCTCACCCTGCTAAAGCTTATGATATCAAGTAGGTCAGGATAGTAGAAAACTGAGACGAGGACGTCGGAGGGAAGATGTATCAAGGAAATGCAGTTGTCAGACGTCGGGGGTCGACGTCGGAATGGTTAACTCCTGTTTCCTCTTGAGCACCACGGAATTGAGGGTAAAAAAGAGAGACTAAAGTCGCACATTGCACGTTAAAATTTTGACCATTTGAACGTTGGCTCGTTGTTGGCTCGCCGTCCGAGTCATCGTTCCAACAGCAACTTTCAAGCAAGTCAAACTTGCGGTAATGTCCGAAATTTCAACTCCGAATGGCGGAGTGTGACCAAGTTGCGTCATGCTCATCCTTGGCTCATCCTCTCGAAGATATTCTATCTAAGGACACCTCTGGGGAGTTCGAAGGGGCCACAAAAGCGCCACAGTGATAATGTCAACATATGAAGCGCCCAAATATGATTTTGTATTTTACCGCAAATGCTTGCCAATCTCAAGTCGAGCGCCTTGTGGTCTTGGTAGCAGTGCCTGAGGCTGTCTAGATTTGAAATGCACGGTGACAATCAACAATTCTATTCAAACCTTGTTCAAGTCTAGATGTCCGAGGATAATCTTGTACTTCGACTGGTTACTTGATCAGAAAATTTCCGGCCATGGAGATCACAATTCGAAGTCGATGAATGAGAGTTCACTGCATAGTCTATTTTTAGATCATGGAATCATTGGATGTTGGTCTCAGCATACTTACTTACGCTCAGTTATGGCAGGTCCTTGAAGCTCGTGGATTGGATCAATCGAACTACATCCCAAACTGTCCAGAAAATGGAACACCAGAACTGAGTTCTACCTATGGGATGTGAGTTGACGTTCAAAGGCCAATATTCGATACCATCTTTAGATCATGCGAGTATCACAGGAGTGGCAGTTCGCGCGATCGTTGGAATTCTTATATTACAACAATCAGACGCGGTCAAGCAAAAGTCAGTGGCCTGTGATCGTCAGAAAGACTTTTAATAAAACTAAGAAGGCAGAATGTCAATGTCGTAGAACACAGTAACCCAGTAGTACACTAATACTTCGTATTGTCGCCATGCATTTTCTCTACTTTCGTGAAGCGTAGCCATGATGTTCTCACGTCAAACCGGCATGGATTGTTTCGGCTGTCTGCTATGATACCCTAGCTGAAGCATCACGCTGTTCCATCACTGTTGAGCCCGGCTTGACGTTCGACTTGTTGAAAATATCCGTCAAGGAGGTGTGCAATGATTGTGGTTAATGTAGCCTTGTGCTACGATGTAAATAGTATATGGGTTACCTACCTCTTCAGAGGTCCTCAACCCGCAATCTGATAGCTCATACAAGTCGGTTACAAGGGCGCGATCTCACCGTTATACGTGAGGACTCTGAATCAATCAAAATATCAAGAACCCCCGGTGTTCCACATGAACATCACCATCTACAGTCTTTGTGACTGTACGGCGCTATATACATCTTCTAGTGTACAGACTCGCGCCGTGATGGTACATATAAATATGCCGTTTGTTTAGAATCCCACTGCATCCATACTTTCCCTATCCAATTATCAATCTGAGTCGTGGTCGAGAATGCTTACTGGCACTGGCAGGCACTTTTACCAAGCGCATTCCGGCACATTTGACTCCTTGGAAGAGATAGTCCTACTCCCCGACAATTTGTCAGACTGTCTGTCTAATACCTCGATCTCACCGGAGATCTCCTTTTTCTCCTCAACGGAACCACCTTCACCTTCAGCTGACGATAATGTCCAGCTTTTCTTCGATCAACAGTTCCACCTCCCCGATTTCGACTTCTCTCAAACAGAGCTCAACGACCGCAGGGACTTCGATAAGGACTTTAATCTTCGCGGATCCTATGATAGCTTTTTCAAGAACGGGTACCATAAACGGAGCTTCGATGATCGTGCAGGCTCAGAATATGAATCCGACATCAGTTCCGAGGGCACAGACGACTTCAGATTCAGCTCTGACTCCGAACGCGACCTCGACACCGACGACGATATTCCTTCCATTCGTGCCACAGCTGTCAGGGTGAAGATCACGCCTTTGCGCGCTGTACGTCGGACGGTTCGGCGCTCCTATCTGCTTGACGCCCGGCCCAAGAAATCTTCCGCGGAAGAAGGAATGTTCAATCCCTACTGGAGGGTATTCTTGAACGCACGCGATGCACCGCTCAACGAAGAAGCGCCTAATCATGGCTCAGAAGATCCGCCTCGCGACGAGCTCGAAGCACAGCCCGCAGCGCATTGGGAGCGCCTGACGAAAAAATTATCCATCAACAACCTCAAGCGCGTTATGTCCACCCTCAAGGCATCAGAATCTTCTCCCTCAATTGGCCCGCTCGATGACCCCCCTACACCGAGCATTTGGAGCCCACCTACAGATACTATAGACGAAGATATCGACATCGTGGAGTTCCACGACGTGACACAAGAAGCCGCTCGGATGGCGGCAATGATGAGCTTTAAATGGGAGTTCAAGCCAGCCGCTACAAGTCCAGAAATTTAAGTGTCGCTTTCAAAGTTGGCACGCCAGTTCTGAGAGATTTCTGAATGTCCGCATTTTGTTTTATTTGCTGTGTATATTACGATTAACTTTGAATACCGTCTTCTTCGGATCGACACACGAGCTTTCCATCAATGGACACTTACTTTGTAATCTTGTAGTAGGCCCTTCCTGCCCCTTCTCCGACACTGAGATTCCATGCCATTAACATGCCGTACTTATTTGTATCATAGTGCTTATTATATTTTATTCGTGTACATACTAGGCAAACCCTTGACAAAAAATATTCTACCGGTCTACAACATATTTTTATGGCCTGCATCTGTCAGGCCTTTTACTTTGATAGGCGGGAATTTGAAAGTGGGCGCGTCGCGCGACACGGGCTAATTAGATCATGTGACATCAATCAGTATTCACACGATGAGTTGAGTAAGTAAAAGCGAATCCGAGCGGTGCCAGACGTCGGGAAGTGTTTTTCGTCCAGATAATCAGGTTCCTATTCCTCTTGGACGCGTATTTTATTCCGCGCTTCCACTATTTATGCGATAATAAAAAAATTCTGTCCTTGTACCATGGGCAGGGCAGGCGAGATATGTTATCGCCGGTACCCACCATTGAAGCCTCGCAATACTAATTGCTTGTACCTTCAGGAGTCAGGACCTAGCTATTACAGTTGAGTGATACTGATAATAGTCGGTTGTATACGGGAAATGGACTGTCTAGATAATCTGGGATGCTGTCTGGAAGCGTTTATGAAAATCCGCTGCCAGGTTGCTTGGGTCAAATAATAATCCTGCCAAGTTAGTTATTTTTCGCTAGCCAAAAATCGTGTGCCAGTGTGAGTAGCCGCTTTGACAAGCTTAATACGAGCAGGCTGAGACTTTTTAAACACCTCCGTGCATCTGAAGGTTACACCCGCGGCCAAAAAAAGGTAGGTTTGCCTGCACCCGAGGAATCAAATGAACACTTTCGCATTGAATTAGGATTTCTTGGACGCTGTAGTGCGCTGTAATAGTGTCCCTCGCGCGGAATCCGAGAAAGTGAGCGCGGGTGGTTTAATTATACCAGGCTGCGCTTCGGCTGCATGGAGCATCTGCAGATATGGGACAATTACGGCACGCACGTCTTCGGGACTTTATTGGTCCCCGAAGTCGGGAATAGGCCTTTTATGGATCGGAGGTTCTTTCATCTTGGATTCCCCAGATACTCCCGCGGTTTGCATCTCATTTTCAAAAATAAAAATCACTATTCTTGAGTAGGCGCCAACGATAGTTGGGACATCATCTACAGAAGCAAAGTAGCGGTGAAGCCGCTTTGATTTTTGTGGCTATTTTCTCGAATCTCGTGGAATGTACACAGTGCACACATGTGCGTTCGTTTGAAGTACATGTGGTTGAGACTCGTGTACTGCCTGTTTGTCCTTTGTCACCGAAATAAGTTCAATGGCGAATGGCCTGATAGCACATTTATAAAAATATTCTTTCCTTTACCATATCAAGTTCACATTTACCCAAGGCCACTTGCAACATTTTGTGTATTCTAACTGTCTGAAGTGGGCCATATTCCATATGATGCTGCATAAACTCAGCGCCGAGGGACAAAACGCAGGGACGAAACGCAAAGCTTTCAGCTCCTCTCGATTCGTCGCTGGTCGTCGTTGTCTTTGGCACTGAAAGTCGCGCCGGGTTATCTCCCGGTGGCACTCTAATCGGTGTGATCTCGTGTCCAGGACACACGAGCTACTATCTGTGATATACAATATCTTCTCAAATAAGATTATGTGCCAAGCCATCTGTAAGCAAGTTAGTACAGGAGCTTTGATTGAATAGCGCTGCGCAACCTTGCGCGACTCCTCAAAAACGAAGATTCTGTTGTTGTCGACGTGATAACGTGGAGGGGACCATGTGTGAGCATATAAAGGCACTGAACAGCCCATATGCGATGCTCGATAGATGGCCTGCGTTGCCTTCTCGATAGGATGTGACTACCGCACTATGAATAGAACTACCATCGGCGGTCTTGTCTCCCGTTTTGCATACTGGAGTTGCGCTCGGTTACTGCGTAGTTTGTCATTGCCTATCAGGACTGCCAATATTTTTGGCACATAAAATCCGCGAGAAATATAGGATCGAGACTTGCAATAATGATATAAAATTCTCAGGGGTCGAGGTTGTGCATGCGTACCCCGCCAGTTCAACCACGCGTTCTCGATGAAATGATCTAAAAATAGAGCAACGCCGCATTCTACTTTTTTCTAAAAATAGACTTTGCAGATTTGCCGCAGATACCCAACCTGATTGCATCGAATCGTGTGGTCGTGACGTACATAGTTGGTTGAGAAGCGCGCCTCCCGCATGCCCTAGCATTACCTGTGCTGCTAACGTTGTGCGCCGACCGCATGTGCAGAAATACATGAGTCCAATTTGTTAGATAGCAACCCTTGCGTATGAGAATCTATAAAATGGCCATTTTCGAGGCGGAAGTATCACCATCCCTCACAGGCCTCACATACCAGAATGCGTACTGGATTCTACCTGCTCGCCGCGTTTGTGACAGCCGTTGCTGGAAGCCCCGCCTTCCGCAACATGCTCGTTCACGAGCAGCGCTCCGCTGCGCCCGTCGGATTCGTCAAGGGCACGGCAGCGCCTGCCGCAAAGGTGCTTAACCTGCGTCTCGCTCTCAAGCAGAGTGATATGGCTGGTCTGGAAAAAGCCCTCTTCGACGTCAGCACACCCGGAAGCGCCCTGTACGGCCAGCATTTGACTAAGGAGGAGGTAACTTGACAACGCACCCCTAATATCCATTTCTTCCCTGCTAACTGCAAAAAAAATTCAGGTCGAGGCCTTTGTTGCGCCTGCCGCAGAGACCGTTTCCCTGGTTCAGGAATGGCTCGCGGCCAACGACATTACAGCGAAGACTATTTCGCCCGCTGGCGACTGGCTCCAATTCTCCATCCCCGTCAGCCAGGCCAACACCCTTCTCCAGGCAGACTTCACCGTCTTCGACCACCCCGAGACTGGTACTCAGCTTACCCGCACTCTCGCCTATTCCATCCCGGCGGCTCTGCAGGGCCATGTTGATCTCATCCACCCCACCATCACGTGCGTATATTTGACAAATTATCACAAGTCCACGAAATTGATGGACCTGGGCTTTTAGCTTCGACAACCCTCTTGCCAACCTCCCTGTTGTGTCTAGCCCCAAAATCTTGAAGGAGGCTATCCCGGATGCTGCTGAGCTCGAATCTCGCGCGGTGCCCGCTTCATGCGCCACCAAGGTCACCCCTGCCTGTCTCCAGGCGTTCTACGGAATTCCTACCACCCTTGCCACCCAGTCGAGCAACACACTCGGTGTCTCTGGATTCATCGACCAGTTCGCGAACCAGGCGGATCTGACCACCTTCCTGAAGTCCTTCCGCACTGATCTTTCGTCCACCACAAAATTCACGCTCCAGACCCTCGATGGAGGCAGCAACTCGCAGACCGCCAGCCAGGCCGGTGTCGAGGCCAACCTCGACATCCAGTACACCATCGGTGTCGCCTCTGGTGTCCCCACCACATTCATCTCGGTCGGTGACAACTTCCAGGATGGTAACCTCGAGGGCTTCCTCGACATCATCAACTTCCTCCTGGCCGAGACCAACCCTCCCCAGGTCCTCACGACCTCCTACGGACAGAACGAGAACACCATCTCGTCCGCGCTTGCCAAGTAAGTCATATTTGCAAATATCAATATCCGCAGTACGTTAATGAGCCGCGGTCTAGCCAACTCTGCAATGCCTACGCCCAGCTTGGCGCTCGTGGAACCTCTATCCTGTTCGCATCCGGCGATGGCGGTGTTGCGGGCTCGCAAACCACCACCTGCAGCAAGTCCTTCCTCCCCACATTCCCCTCCGGCTGTCCCTTCATGACTTCCGTCGGCGCCACCACCGGCACCACCGAGACCGCGGCGACCTTCTCGTCCGGTGGCTTCTCCAACTTCTTCGCGCGCCCCTCGTACCAGGCAACCGCAGTCTCGACCTACCTCACTGCGCTCGGAACAACCAACTCAGGCAAGTTCAACACCTCAGGCCGCGCCTTCCCCGATGTCTCCGCACAGGGCCAGAACGTCCAGATCGTCGTCGACAAGGTGACCGAGTCCGTCGCCGGCACCTCTTGCTCGAGCCCGATCTTCGCGAGCGTCATCTCGCTGCTTAACGACCGCCTCATCGCGGCCGGCAAGGCGCCCCTTGGATTCCTCAACCCCTTCCTCTACTCCGCCGCGGGCGCCGCCGCTCTCAACGACGTCACCACTGGCGACAACCCGGGATGCGGCACCAACGGCTTCCCCGCGAAGGCCGGCTGGGACCCCGTCACTGGCCTTGGTACACCTAACTTTGCCAAGCTCCTCACCGCTGTGGGGCTGTAAACAGCGTTTGCATTACATGTAGAATAAAAAGCACAATTGTTTCTGGGGACATAATTCAATCATCATACCCATTCATTGCACTCGATATCCCGTATGAGAGCGATGGGGCACGCTGGAGGCATTTTCTGATTTGTAGTCAATAGATTATCAATGGGCCGACTTTGGGTGCTGAAGCTGAAGCGCTGAAGCCTCGGAAGATACTGACTAGATCTAAATTTAGGACAGGCTGTATCCTATTGTACCCAGCCTCTGACACTCTGTAAACATTCACCCACAAATCCTCGGAGGGAGTCCGTCTTACCCGTGTCTAATTAGTCTCGCTATCATATCAGTAGGCTCGTCCTTCACTCGGGTTCTTGTTCTTCTTGCCAAATAGCTGCTCAATTTTACACGTCTCCCCGAAACGTGTCGTTCGGCTCATCTAGATAAATTGCACCTAAAAAATAGCACAGGCCACGTTTTTGCCATGCTCCCAGATCATGGTAGAGTATTAGTGACGGTGGACCCAGGACGCGCTGCATATCCCGCTATCGTGTCGGTGAGCCTATTATGTCCTCCCTTCTGTAACAGGCTGGGTAGGAATTATCGAGAATGTTATCTCACTCGACTTTAAACCAGCGGTTTAAGAAGATAGACGCCTGTGTAACCCGTGACGCCGCAGGTTCCTGAGTTACTTTCCGTCAAGAACGCTCCGTGATGATCACCAATTATCCAGCCAGAGATCTTCTAGTGGGGAAAACAGGTACTTGTGCCTCCTGTATAACATCTGGGAACGTTCAGGTCTGTATTTTTTTGGATCCTTCAAAATTAATGCTGCGAAAATAAACTAAAAGAACCAAGAGATCAATATTGTTGGTTTTATTTTACCGCGGTGAGCTGGAGGTCGAGAGAAGTCAGAGATGGTAATATTTACCCATGACACGAAAGACTGCGGTCTGGAAGATAACTAATTTATCAGCTTCGTGCTTCGGGAACTTGTGGACTACTAGGTAGGTTGGCCCTAACAGCATCAAATATGTGGGTCCATATATTAATTATGGCGTTGCGAAAGTAGCAGACAAGGTGGTAAAAGTCAGTAGTAGTACACATCGGGGCTCAACGTTCAACCTCAACGCATGAGAGCATTCATCTTAAATAGTTGTTAAGGAAAGGGATATCTTAAATAAATGAGTATTTCAAGTCATCCACCGTGGATTCAACTTAGATCTAGATGACATACAACTTGGAAACTTTACTGAGACTGATCGGTATTCCCCACAGAAAACCCATTATATACAGGAGCCTGAGAGGACAGAATATGCGCTTCAGGTTGTTCAAAAGCATTAGATATTTGTTCCGATTTAACCGAATTGTGATTCTAACTACGTGTATCACAAAAACAATCGCATTCGACTCTATATAGAACTACTGGGTCTCTACAATCGTCTAGGCTGGCCACCCATATCAAGTTGATGGAGCAATCAGTATCTGTTGCGACTTGAATAAGCGGGCCATTGTCGCATCGTCGAACCCGAGATGCGCCTTAACGAGATCAGGTGGGGTCAAAGCAAGCCACTTCAGAGGCGACGTCAGTAAAACACATAGAAACGTACAAAAACTAGGGTTAGCACTTACTGTGCTTAAACTAATGTCCTGGTACATGTCTACAGAGAAATGTAGATTAGCGGCTTTCGCATGTGTTACAAATTGGTTTCTTACCTGTGTTGAATATTTCCAAGAAGTGTAGAGTAGTGTTCCCTGTGTTCTCAATGTAGTGCCCTACGTAAAGCAGAGTGTTAAGTGAGTTCAAATCCAAAGGATTGTATAAATGAGGTACTTACCCATTCCTGCAGGGACGTAGGCTATTCATGTATAGATAACCGATTAATACAGGCCCTGTATCAGTACTAGAAGTTCTCTCACCGATATCACCGGCCTGTTGAACATAAAATCAATGGCTGCTACTCATTATCAACAATGATAACAACACGTACCACATAATTGAATGTACCCGAAATTGACTGTGATGCGAATATTGTCATGCGTCCTTGACCCTCCCTATTACGCCGTGAGTAGAAGCTTACTTTGAACGCGTAAAATGAGCTTACAAAAAGAAACCCCATTCATCCTGGGTCGGATGCCACTAACAGAAATGGGTCAATATTGATTTTCGTGCACCAATTTCATCAATCCGTACGTGAAGCTCTCTGGAAAAGTGTCAGCTCAGCGTCGCGGCCGCTTGAACAAAGAAAGACACTGACCTAATCGCACCAGGTTCAACAAATATATCAGCAGCAGCAATAGCCGTAGCCGCCGGGAAGGTACGCGAGTCGACGATTTTTACCGATCCACCAGCCAACTGTGTTGGAGCTACCTGCGACCATGCAAAAGAGAGGGGATTGTCAACGAGGCCGTTCGGGCTGACGGGCAAGGACGAGTTTCCATCTGCCGGCGGAGCTAGAACGTGCGTTTATTAGGTGGAATCGTGAAGTAATGGAGCAAAGACAGATATACCATGTGGGAAAATATAAAGCTGCTCCTCCGGTATATGCGCAAATGCAGCAGGGTCTCTGGGTAGTGGTCGCATATTAATAATTATAGTCGAATTACTCGGGCTAGAGATTAGCTCACGATTGGAAGTTTTTAACGAGAACTGGTATGGCAAAAATAGACGTTAGTGAGATAATCAGATTTTATGCCAAATGGAAGAACGTGCCATCCACGGGTACATGTGAAAGCCAATCGGTCAGCTTGGAAGAGAATTAGTATCTGAACGTTTATATAATCTAGAAGATGTACCAGGAAGGTCGCGTCGTCGCTGAAGTCTGCATTATCGAAGATCTTTTTGTGGAAAGGTCGGTAAAATAATTCACGATGAAGACACTATCACTACTTACCAGAAGGAACTCGGAGCCGTCTGGGTCATCCGCCGTGGCCTGGAGAGAGTGCGGAACCCCGGGTGGAAAATACCACAAGTCGCCTGCTTGCTATAACTATTGTTAACCGCAGCAACGACAAGATTAGCCTGGCGTTATATTTACCACATTGCCAATAAAGTTCTTTCCATTACTATCGACGGCTGTGACTTGTGTGGTCCCCTATTTATATGCGTCATAGGTTAAAGTAGCGGGTCGCGTGCAAATAAATAGCCCTTACCTTTAAGACATACGCCCACTACAACCATTTTGAAAAAATCAACAGAGCGCTTTTAAAGTGGTTTAATACCATACCTCCGCACTGGTGTGCCAATGGAGTTCCCTGGAAGCTGGTGAGACTTACTCATATCAGAGAAGTTTACGTTATACACATACCGAATTGAACCCGCAGTCAGCCTCATGTTGACACCTGCCATTTCTGTAGAAGGGAGACGAACAGTGAGCTGCAGATCATAACATCATCTGATCTTCTTCCACGTACTGGACGCAAATGGCATTACGGCGGCTATATATAGTACGTCAATTGTACTATTACGGAGAGAATAGACGCGCAAAATATTCTCACTGTTCTCTTGACGCGACCACCCTCCGGTTAGAAGGCGATTTTTGCTCAAACTGAAGGGCCACTTCGCGTTTTGCCTGTAATAAGATGATTAAAAATTATAAGGCTGCGATGCAGCTGCAAGACCTACGTAAATCCATTGTCAGTTGTGGGAGGTGCAAGAAGATCTGGATTCTCCAAAGTAATGAAGTTGTCTGTGGGCCCAATAATTGACGCTCCAATTGACCCGCGTACAGCCTGGGGATTTGGATCGGGGTCGCTAGAGTTCCATAGAACTTCATTTAGCTCTGTGCTGATGAATGGGACGGTCGCAGTCGCATGGACGGCGGAGGTGGTTTGTGTGGGAGTAGTCGCGTTCACAGATGCGGCGCCGGACGCAACCGCAGCTGCTGGAGCAGCAAAAGCGGTGGAGGACAGACAAAGCGCAGCTATGCAGAAGGAAGCTGTGATCATTGCGCTGGGGATATTATCACGACTCGACATATGTGAATTTTGCTCTCTTATATACCCTAAACCACCTCTGAAAATCGCGATCCACCACAACCAATGCGGAAATTTGACATCTGGATGTTACACGGATAGCGGTTCCAGAGATACTTACCTCGAGGGAACGGGTAAAAATACGGACCTTAAAGAATCCGTTCCCACTGGGAGTGTTAGAGCTTAGGGGCCCAAAGACCAGATTTACGGTAATACGTAGAATTGCAAAGCAAAATCGAAAATGGGGGTCTGGTAGTAAACTTTAATTTGCATTAACTTTACATCAATTGGCTCAGTATGTACGACTTCTCTCGGTAAAAGATTGTCTAAATTTCGACTAAACTTATCGATAAAGTACTCTTGGAATGCCTCGATTGTAAAGAGAATATTATATCTCATTGAATAAATTTCTATATCCTACGACTTAAAATCTTCCATTAAAAGCTTGAGGATCCTTCTGATTGTATTTGGAGCACAAGCACGGTTGAGTTCCGACACTATTTAACAGCCATTGTGTGGTCGCTTTTCATAATTCTCTCGTTTACACTTTCCACCTGGAATTGACTTCTTTAATTCCGATTGGTACTTCACATGGTGACGGAGTAACCTGCCGATGCGGTATCTAAATGGTCATGCCACAGCCCCCAACTAGCCTGAGCCAGTCAGAACACGGTAGCGGAGCGCACGATATCTAGCCGAGGGCATGTTATCAATCTAACCGGAGAAATCTAGCCACTCATGCCCGTGACCGAGTTGAGAATCCCCAAAATTTCTACTCACCGTTCGTCGTGGTTCTGGTGCCAAAACGACGGATCGCCCGTCGATCAATCCAAAAAGATAAGAAGATGTCGTCGCCCAGCGCTCAGCGCTCATCGATCCCCAATAGGTGGCCGAAGCGACATAGTACATGTCACCGAGGTCAATAGCTGGAAAGGTCATGCTGTTCGGCCCGTTCGAGCAGTCGATTGGAGCCTCCTCACCCCAATGCGGTTTCTTACAAACACGGCAGAAGGCACTGCTAACGGTTCCGAGGTCCCTGCTGGTCTATATTTGTCCTGAAGTTAAAAATAACAATGTAATATAAATAGATAGCCTGTATGAGTAAACGCCTTGTACACGCTTTTCCAAATCCACGAAATTTGCTGCCAAGGCGTGATCATGAATATTATTTATCATGAACGGTGTCACTTTGGCATGAGAACGAAGTAGATACCATGAGTAAGTACTGTACGCATGCTACGGGTCTGCTGGTGCGAGGTGCGATTTGTCCAAAAGAGCATCTACGCAGAGGATCCGCGCAACTGTATTCATCCATAGATGGATATCTAGCTTCAAGAATCTAGCTTTCACCAATTGGGATCAACCCTATCATACTCGGATATGTATACGATAGGTTCTGATAATAAGAATATGCGACCAACCCACAAAGTTCGAGTAGCGGCCCAATGCAATGGTGTCGGGTCGTGTAGGCCTCTATAACAGCATTGTCAGCTGGTAGAGAGGATTTCCCGTACCGTCCGTATGGATAACAATTGCGTATGTATATTAGAATGAGTGAGTTTCATGAGGCAGCTTAGAAGCACCGCACGCCCGTCGATTCAGAGTAAGTATATACTAGTAGCTTCTCAGGCAAATCTACAGAGCAAAAATTCCACCGCAGCATCAAAGAGCTGATCCTTTCTCTGCGGATACAAGTCAGCATCAGCTAATACCAAGTTTTCCACTTAAGTTCAATCTGAGTTCAATTATTCCGGTGTAAGCACGACCTAAGTTCGTAACTCCTTCGGTTGCCCTTCGATTAGATTCGCCGTCGCCTGCAAGTAGCTCAGGTAATTTGGCTTTTATCTATGGAAAAGAAGCCACATGTCAAAATACAAATTACTCGTGTGCACTGTGCACAACCGCGACACGTAATACAACAGCATGTGACCAAGATGTCTTACTGTCGTTCAGCGAAGGTTATTTACAGATACATCAGTTAGGCCGAAAGCAAAACGGCGTGTAGATGTCTCAAGTAGACGATAGTCTACGATCGTGGTGCTATCCAATGTGCGAGGACATCCACGTAATTGAAAACGTACACTTACTCTTTATCCGAAATGATGCACCTCGATTTGCCGGATCCGATCCAAGAAGTCAGTCTGCGACGCGTATCGAAAAAATTAAAATGGGGCGATAAGTTCAATGATGACCTGGGCGCACCCTGATCCCAATAACCCGTTCTTCATCTAGCAATACGCCGTGATATGCGTACGTCTGAGCACTGGCGCAGGCAACATAAGGCAGCCGACCTTCGACATGCTCTGCGAATGTGTCCATGGGTTCCACGATCTCTGCCGTTGTAACGCACCAGACGCGCCGCGCAGCAAGTGCATCCAGCCCATCGAGCGGGTCGTTGACACTGCGCTCGGCGCCAATGTGACCATTTGCTACACTCGATGCGCCGCCAGCGTCAGAAGCGGAATCGAGGAAGTCCATATGGTGCATGCTCGCGTTCTCGTCGCTCGTGTCCAGTTCCGCGTCAAATTCCATGGCGGACGCCTCCGCGTCGAGGTCAAAGGCGTCCGCGTCCTCATGTGCGTGACCGTTCGGGGCGTCGAAATGAGCGTGCTCTTGCACGGCTTCATCCATGTCACCTTCCGCCGCAGAGGACGAAGTAGCAGCTGTTAAAGTGGAGTGGAGCATATCGTCACCGAGGTCCACGCTCTCCCAGGAAATCGAAGGTCCGGCATGGCTTGATGGTGGCAGGTCGTCTTCGTCTACAATCGCCAGCCCCGTGTGGTAGACCAGGGGCGATTCGTCGCCGTCTTCGTACTCGTCCGCACCCGGGATCTCGTACCTCGATACCAGAAAATCGCCATCGGAATCCATGGGGTCGTCCTCCGCTTGCGCAGCCATAGTGGATTCCGCCCACTCTCGCGCTTCCGCCAACGCACGTTCCTGGTTCTCTTCGCGCGCACGGAGTTCGCGCTCTTTTTCGCGTTCCCGACTTGCCTTGAGCCACGCCTTCATCTTCCGCACGCTCTCCGGATTGAAATTGAGCACCACATACGGGAAGCCGGTCTCCGGCGCGCTCTCGGCAATTAGCACACACCGCTGCCCAGCCGTCGTGGTGATCCAGCGCGTGGGGATGCTGTCCGAGTTAAACCACCGCGTGATACCGGGTCCCCACTCCGCCCAGTCGATAGTGGGCGCGAGCGCCACCGCGGGGTCGGCGGACTCCGAGGACGGATGCGACGGACGCGGAATCCTTCCCGCCGTCTGCCCGCTCTCAAACGCCGCAAGGGCGTCAAGCAGCGAATTGCGCAAGACAACAAACGTGAACGTGTGGCCGAAGAGGAACTGGCCGAGCTCCACACCCTGGACGCGCAGTGCGAAAATGCAGATAGCCGTCTCAGCGTCGGCGAGGTAGCCACGCTTGGGGAACATGTCCTCTGCCTGCGGCTCGTCGCCCAGTGCCGCGGAGCGCTCCTTCGCTTGTTTCTTCTTGTGTATATACGACGAAGCGCCGATCGGATTGGGTTCGGCACGACATGAGATACTGCCTACGGTGCGGTTGTCGGCCAGTCGGGGAAGCAACAACGACAGTACAGGGGTTAGGTGCAATGTGGGCTTTTCTGGGATTCGATAAATATCTAGGGCGTTTGCATTTGTATTCGGCAACAGAATCGTATGTTCGTCCAAGAAGATGAGGCCGGTGTATGTTTCAGTAGGCACTGCGAAACTCTAGATAGGCGATTACATAAGGCTAAGGAGGATAATCAGCGGACATACGGATTTTACGACAGCCGTTTTCCATTCGAATATGAAAACTCTATCCTCGGGCTTCGCATTGTGTCGATAGTGATAGAGAACGAGGACAAGATTATCCCCAACGATCTCGATGCCAATTGCAGGCTTTTCCCAAGGTGTATTCATGACATGGATGACATGTTTTTGTGCTTGTGGATGTGGCTTGCATGTTGAGAACTCGAAGAGCACAAGCTCGATATCGTATGACACAGGCGTTCCCAGCTTTGGTGTGCTAGATAAACTATGTCGTCATGTGCTGTGCTACGGAGAGATAATGTGCACATACGTTGTAACGACTGCTATCAGATCATGCTCGTATACGCAGAGGCCCATATCGATGATCGTACGCCCAACGTGGATGGTCGACCATTCGGGTTCTTCTCCGGGGTGGCTTGGGAGTCGTACATAGTGCAGATCCCGTCGACCTTGGTTCCCCAGAAGATACACTCCGCCCGTGAGGTCGTAGATTCCTGATGTGTTGTGTGTCACTGAGATTGTCGTCGTGAACGTGGGCTTCAGTACGGCCCAGGCCCTCTCCCCGTTCTTGAGCTGCTCTAGCTTCTTAGAAAGCGGCAGTTCCGAACAAGGATTGTCGGTCGCTCTGGCACCGATCAGAGCTATGTGGTATTGGAGGAGCACACTGTCTCGCACGACGCTGGCCAGATACTTGCACGCAAGACGACATGAAGCAAGATCAGTGTCAAGATACAAAAGAACCTGGACAACGAGCTCCGTAGGAAGGTTGAGTAACATGGTGGGATTAGTGAAACAGACGCGGGTTCTAAATCGGACCGTGAGTATTATTTACGTGAATTTCGTCTGAGTTCCAGGTCACGGTATCTCAAAAACGAAAGAACTAACAAGCTTCGACTTTCAAGCAAACTTATTGCTGCGCAGTCACAGACTCACAAGTTGCTCGCAAGTTGACAACCTTCAACGACTGCGCTTCATGGAAGCTTGAGCTTGGGCCAGTGAGCTCTTCCGATTCCGAGGACCAAATCAGACCAAATCCCGGCCGATACAGGTCCGATGAGTACTATAATTAACATAACGGCTACGGTTGACGAGCCGTGTCAGGCAGGAAGCAAGGCATATCTTGACCGGTAACTGGAGTTGATTCTGAGTATGTAATAAGTAGAGAGGAAATCCGATGGTTGCATTTCAGCCCGGACGACATTTGATTACTTGGGAATTTCGTGCCAGTGCATTATGACGACACAGTACTACCAGATTAATGATAAGTACCATCAGGAAATTAAGGATATCCCGATTTAGCCTTATGACGTTGATGATCCTTTGGCAGTATTATACTGCCTCGATAACAGCTGATAACATGTTAGATGCACGTTACAGGACTACTATGGCGTTGTAACTTGGATATATCATTGTTTCTGCAAGATGAAGTAATTTAAATACAGCAAGTAGATTATCATCATTTATGAAGTAGGTGTAAGGTTGATAGGAGAATTATAGTATACATGTCGCAACTTGGACACTTCACTGACGCTTCATCCACGATAAAAAATACCGTAATGATATTGTACTATGCTGTCAAGTGGTTGCAAGGTTCCTCATCAAACTACAGTTTTAATGTCGGGCACTGGTTACTTCACCAGGCGCTACCGATGATTAAAATACTGCAAAGTGATTGTCTGATGCCATGAAATGGTGGCAAACTTCATAATAAAATACAGTTTTGACATCAGATATTGAATATCTTACCATTCATTATGATCCCAAGGCTACAGGCCAGATATAATTCAAATGTAAAGTAGTAACAGGCTCATAAATGAGAATGGCACGGTTGACTAAGCAATGGACGGTGAACAAGCACCCTCACGAGGAATCACTCATTCAAATTGATTGCGTAGTACGGAAGAGATTCCACAGTCACTACCAGGGATCTACAGTCGTTTACATACTCGTTACAAAGGGAATTCATGTGTCTAACACGATTGGCAAGCTTGAGGTTACATTACGAGCAGGACGAGACTTGAAGCTTGACAATTAACTTTCGATTCTCGAATAAACAGTCAGGAGTACGGAAATGTAGTGAACAAGGGAACCTACCAAAGGACAATGATTTCCCCAGTAGGTACGATGACATTCGCGCCATCTGAGGTAAACCTGACTAGGTAGAAATTACTCTACGGAGCGTTGGTATGAATAATGGAGGGTAGAAAATAACGTACTGTGGCAACATTCCCCGCAGGTTGCAGGTACGTGAATTGGAAGTGGCCACAAATTTGGCCATGTTGTACTCGGAAATGCCCAGGCCATTGGGGATCGGGGGCAGTGACGAGAACAGCGCTGTTAAGACGGATCCTGTAGGGAGAAAGTGAGAGTTAGAATGTTAGAGAGGTAAGTCACTTACATTGGGGCTGGAATTTACGGTGTTGAGGACAGACAAGTAGGGTTAGATGAGATAGCTGAAGCAGGAGTGATGAGTGTGAAGAGAAAAGATATAGAGATGCGTTGATCAGTATTTACCRTGTAAGTGAGTCACTCTCGCGTACCATGCCCTTTCCATCCCATTGCGCCTCCTCCACACCGTCRYGATCTTCCAGCGCTTACACCTCAGGAAACTCGGCGAGAGCGAGCTCGTCCCGATTGTCGTGTAACAGATAATGCGCAGGCGACTCGCGGAAGACCGGAAGCGCGGTTCGAGGGGGTGTATCGTCCATTTCGGCAGCCGCGTTGTCGATGGTCTGTTTATGCGCCCGGCCTCCAAGTCCAACGATGCACAGTCGAGACTGAGGCGTCCTCTCGTCATCCAGGACGCGTCGAGTGCGAAGGGAGGAACAGCGATCGCCATGTCCTCCTCCTCTCGCTCCTGCTCCGCCACATCAGCTTTCTTCTATCCAACGAGCACGGATCTTTCCTCCACCGCAAGCCTCTCCACACCCCACGCGATACCAAACTCAACCACCATCGCCGCCTCCTCAGCATGCGCCGACTCAACCCCTGAACGGTGCTACTCCTTGTCCGCCCCGCGCACCCTCCATTCCGCGTATACAACAACGCTGCCTCCACAGATGGGATGGGGTGGCTTCGCGCCTAAGCACCGTGTTGGCTTCAAGCTGCGCTTCCGGATCTTCGATAGCGGTATACTCCCCAAGTTCTGCGGGTTGTGTGGATACGGGCGCGGGCGGTTTGGGCGACTCTACGGCTGCCACCAACGTGGCAAGGCTGTCGCTGACAGGCGCAAGGGCGCGGGAGCCGGGGGTGGACTCAACACGCAACGACGACGATGATCTTCGCAGCCGGCGACAGCGATGACGACGACCGCGACGAGGGCAATGAGAGCGACGGCGGCAGCAGTGCGTCGGCGCCCTCCATATACCTCTGTACAGCCAACAGCACAGGCAGCCAACAGCCCTTCCCTCAAGAGACGGCGGCGGATCGGGCCGGCAGGCGCGTCAACCGATGTGCGGGGGATAGTTGAGAGCCTGCGCCGTCCGCGACGACGCTCCGCGACTCGTCCGCGATCTCGCCCACCTCCGAGTGACGGCCGCTCCGAACTCGACCGCGCGCACGCTTTGCGTCGCGATGGGCGTGTCCGGGCGCGCGGTGCCGAAGGTCCCGCCCTCCTCCTGGATATTCTCGCTCTGTTGGGGGCCAAGACTGCCTAACTTGGTCCACACCCTCCATCCCCATCTCCGTCTTCCCATCATCCTCTCGCCACATGCACAGCCGCCAATTCCTCTCTAGCGTCCGCACCCGTGGCGCGCTCGTCTGACTCTATGGTTTCCTCCTGCACTTGCGGAAGCGGCGGCGTGTCGTTCGTCTCCATCCTCGTTTCCACCTCCACGGACGGAAGAGCCAGCGCCAACGCCGACAAGTTCAGCGGCGACCGCGCCGCTCTGTCCTCCTCGACCGCGCCCTCCATACCTTCTCGTCCTGCGCCGCGGAGTCTCGCCGGCCCAGCGCGAGCGTGGGCTGTTGCGGCCCGTACCCATTCGCGGCAGCACTGGAATATGCCGCGCGTCCATGTCCGTCTCGAGGAGCTGCCGCTCCCTCTGGGTCTGCACAGGATCGACGAGCCAACGTAGCCGTAGTTGGCAGATACGTTGGGGCGTTCGCTGTGCGGCCACAGCGTGCTGGATTGTTGCTGCTGGTGCAACTGCACGTACTCCGCGCCCGCGCTGATATCGCCATGTCGAAGGGCTACGCTGCGTGCCTTGATAATCGACGGACAGCTACGGCGCGTTGACTGTAGGGCTGCGTGCGTACTTCGTCTGCWGATGTTGCAGGGCGTGCGCGATCTGTGCGCCTTGGGGTTTGCTGGACGGCTGCGGTGCGCTGGTTGTTGTATCTGCGCTCGGCGCATATTCGGCTTGTCGGTGGTGGTGCGCGTCCGCGTATTGCTACTGCTGGTTCCATTGCGCGCCTAAATACAATGCAAACTGTGAGCATCTGAGAATTTTGATTCTGTTTCTGCTAACGTTGCCAACCTTGCCAGCCCTCCTGTCCTGCAGCGCTTCATTGAGGCGAGTTCCTTTCCGCGCCTAGCCACAAACGCCCATGGTCAAAACACACCCCACCCCTTCTGCCCGCCATTTCCTCCATGCATCGTATCCCCTCCGCCGCTCTCGTTCAATCGGAGCATGGTATCTTGTCATGCCGGCGCCGCACACGTTGCAGCGCTGATGTCTACATCTCCAACGTCCTCGACCGCAACATCCCCGACCGGCTCCGCGGGCTGAATACCTCGTCGACGGCGTATGGAGGACAATGTAGCAGTGGTTGAGGTAGTCTCGGGCGCAGCAGCAAGTGTGTTTGTCGTCTCTAGCAGCGCATGGACAGCCCGGCTGCGTCCTGCGCGCTCTCGGGTGGCGGAGCGGCGCCGTTTGCGTGCTGCAGCGTTCCCGGACGGACGGCCTAATGCCCGTCTGGATTTTGAAGGGCGTGCGCAGCGGTCCTCAGTCGGCGGATCCCTAGCGCCG
Source organism: Hypholoma sublateritium FD-334 SS-4 (assembly GCA_000827495.1). Lineage (NCBI taxonomy): Eukaryota > Fungi > Basidiomycota > Agaricomycetes > Agaricales > Strophariaceae > Hypholoma > Hypholoma sublateritium. The sequence goes on along the minus strand of KN817672.1, from coordinate 1,419 downwards.
CCGAGCCATCATCGAACACTGCGTGGCGCTCGTCCCCGCTGCGTACTCGGCGTAGGCCACTGCTCGGGGGGCGTATGTCTGGTTGATCTCGTCCCGCTTGATGTACGGCGTGGATGGACAATGTAGCTATACCTTACATTATAGAAGAAATAAGATAAATATCAGATGTGATTGCGACGACGAGGGTAGTGGCCTCAAGAACTTTGCAATCCTGACCAAGCTCTGGATAAGCCACAGGTATGAGGGCTGCGATCAACCAAAGGGTGGATGTCGTGGTCCAGCCTCTGAACGACACACTACAACATAGAACAATCAGCATACTAGAACGGGGGCCGAATTTTTGGAGGCAACTCACGATAATGACTCCATAAATATTGCTTTGGACCATGATTGGTCCATGATGTGTTCTTCGATGAGGGGGATCTCGGCTGGGACGGTGGTGTCCTACAGGGCACCGGGCGGGCGGGCAGAGTCATACATGTTGCAGAGCCATCGATACATCACACTCGTCATTCTCTGCGTCTTCTCCCTTCAAGGAGTTTGGATCCAGCTTCTGGGACATCTTCGTATTAGAACTTCCTGGGCCTCAATCCCAAGACCAAAACTCCACGACCTGCGGTGCAAAACGCTCGTCAGGATGCTTCATCCCTGACGCTATCAGCTAAGCGGCTGTCTGTCTAGATCTAGGTGATGAATGCCGTACCACGTACATAGCAGAGTGCCTGCTCGCACCATGTAGAGCCCTGTTCCATAGCAGTACAGATTCATGACGCGCACAAGATATTCGAGGGCGTCGGTTTGGACAGCGACAGACGCATTTTGAGAGGTCTCGCGGATAACTTGCACGATGTAGTTGCGCTTGCCCTTCTGCCGACAAGTGATTTGAGGATTCGAAGGGAGGACGTATATCACAATCACGGTTTTTGAGATCAGGCTCGAGTTTTGAAGAGAGTGGATGGTGTTTAGTTGAACTTCTAGCGAAAACTCTTCCTAGCAAGCACAGTGAGTGACCGCAATGACGTAGGAAATTAGGGTCTCAGGTTTGAAGAACATTTAGCGGTTTATTGGCTGTGAGGACAGTTCGGGGGCCAATGCCGGCGGCGTTGCACACATAGAGAGGGATGGGTCATGGCATGAACGTGTAAAGCAGGGTTGGGGTGAGATAGTGACTCGGATGTACACTGATTTCTCTTTTCTCACCACTCAACTTACATCATGGGCAGCTACTACTAATGACAGATCRCCGCGTCCCGTCTCTTAATATGCTCATGGCCTAACAGGGTCATGGCGCAGTTCATACCTCTCAAAAAATGTCGATGCGCGCGTTTAAGTTCAAGTTCGCATCAAATTAATTGGAGAGCTCGCCTTCACCGGTTCCGAGTCATGCTACCTGTTACCTACACTGAAACAGCACGCACT
>KN817671.1:19408-65343 GCA_000827495.1 Hypholoma sublateritium FD-334 SS-4 | reverse complement strand
GGGTTTGACTAGAACCCAACAGCCAGGTGTGCAGGCACATGTGGATACTTCTGACCCACGCCAGTGCAGGGACCTTCTGCCGTTAGTAAGTGAACATATCAACTTCTAACAAGAGTAGCCCTACTAGCCTGTAAAGGTAGGACAGACGGCATAGTAGCTTCTTCAATGGCGGTGGCTGAATCCTTTTGCGATGGCTTTATACTGTGTACCTTGTCAAAATGCTTCGATTCGGGTGGTTGATCAAGAGTCGCATCATTGCGCGGCTACATAGCAAGATCCTACTGTAAGAACTCATGGATACATCAGAAAAACAGGTACTCAATGATGTGCGCCGCCCATATGTTCAATTTGAGCTCCGTCAGTTCCCAATTCCATCCCGTCGACTTGTCAGTGTAAATCCGCATCCCGGGAAAGAGAGGATGGTTTCCGATGGGATATTTTGCCTTCAGCTCCTTGATGAGAGGACCCGCAACCTCGTTGAATTTTTTCTACACTCATTGGTAATCAGAGAAATATACAAATATGAAGAGTGTACTTACACGCTGCTGAATGATCGTGTCATCTGTTGTACTGGTCTCAAGCTCGCCGTAGTCAAAGTCCCTCTCAGAAACATTCTCCTTATCATCGACATCCCAATGCTATTTTCAGAAGACAATTGATTGTTAGCAGACGAAGCTTAGAATCATAAATACATACCGGTTTCTCTGCCGACTTTTTGGGTGGAGGCATCATTGCAATGACCACACGTTGGCCAGTTCTCTTGGCCTTGATTGCGTCAATCATGGCCGTATAGCCTGTACGTCCTCCCAAAGGCATACAGGGAGAGTTACCCGGTGTCTGGCATCTCCATGTGATCTTATCGTCAACGATGTTGAGGACTGGACATGGTGCAGCACCCGAGATACTCAGCAGGAAAGTGCTGTATGAGTCAGTTGACTGAAGCACGAAGGGTCCTTTCTGAACATATTTTTCTGCGTCGGAAATCTTTCCTTTTGTTACACGAGGTGCGGCAGGATGTTCAATGTAGATATAGCATGTCAGGGGGATAGAAACCTTCTCGTCTTCGTCCTCATCTGAATTCTCTGGATCTCCGTTACTGTCTAGACAGCATATATGCATGTCAACGTTGGATTATCACTGGTGAGCTCAGAGCGACCACTTTACCTTTCGTAGTGAGTGCTTTTCTCTTTTTCATGGGCTGGGTCTGCTCCTCTTCACCTTCCTCATTGCTACTTTCAGGTGGTACCTTCCATTTGCTGCCAGAACTGGCTGTATTTCGTTTTTTACCTCCCTTTTTCTTGGTGGCTTTTTCCTGCGCTTTCCGGGTCCTTTCCACGATAGCTGGGTTGGTGATGCGAAATTTCAATGCTACACATCAACAATGAGCAAATACAACTGTAAAATAGCCATATTGCACTCACCAGCACTCGGGCATTCAGCTATCGTGCCTTGAATCATTTCATTCACCGTGACAGGAGGAGTTTCCTCACGGGGATCTTGGTGATGGTCTTCCTTGGATTCAAGCTCATCCTCGCCCTCAGATGCTGAAGGAGGATTTATGGTGCTCTTGGTGGGCATGGCAGGTCAAGGGGCCGTCGATATAGCTGAGAGTGTGAAAGGAAGGCGCACGAAGCCCGTTGCTGGCTCAGAAAGCTCAAATTACCATATTTGGTATCACGCGACTTCGCCAAATACAAAATCCCACAGTCCCTGAAGTCCGAAGTGAGTAATTGGGTATATTGAGAGAGAAACAAGGTATCTACTTGCCTGAAGTCCGAAGTGAGTAACTAAGGACTTCAGGACGAGGCTCTGCAGCTACAAGTACATGCATCACATGATCACAATGATCTGAGACTGAAAAGGTAATTCTAACACCATGACGTTGGTGAGGGCCTTGGTGCTGTAGAACCGCACATGCTCGTTGAAAAGGAGCTTGCGGTCAAAGTAGAACCCAAGGTATCGCCAAATATCCTTGGGGGTGAGGGGGGTTTCCCCCATGAAAGGAGCGTAGCCCAGGTCAAGACTGGGCAGCACTGGGTTACGTGCACGCGTAAAGTGGAAAAGCTCTGTCTTGTTGTGTTCCAGAGCGAGGCCCGACGCCGTGAAGAGGCGGTACAGGATTGAGTAAGCACCCTTGAGGGTGACCAAATTGGTCCCCAAGTTGCTGGACTGCGTGATGACAGTGCCGTCATCCACGTAGGAGATAAGTGTGGTGTCCAGGTGAGGGGACTCCAGCTTGTTTTTTTTTTTTTTTTTTTTTTTTTTTGTGGAGCTATGGGACCGCGACAACTATACATAGTTAGCCTCGACGGTCCAGCTAAGGGTGCGGGGGATTGACCCCACATTTGTAGTGTGTGTTTGTTATATGTTAGTTTGTCCATCATTGGTTGGTGGTAAGGATGGTATAGGAGAGCCAACGGAGGAAATGCTTTATGCACACCCATTGTATAAGGTAGTGTGAGACTCGAGGACCCCGTTACGTTAACGGTTCCGGCCTGGTGGCCGGCGGTCCTCTATACTCACTAAAACCCCCTTCTCTCCTATCCAGTCCTCGGGCAGCTGAGCCTCTCTATTCAGAGACCCCCGCCAAGTGTTCAGTACGAGGTTCTTGTTCAGTTTACGCCATTCCGTCATCTTTTTCCTGGCCATTGCTTGGTCCAGCCTCAGTCGTCTGTTCAGTCTATGCTTCCAGCGGGCTTCAATTTCTTGTGAGGTGTGTTTGTCTAGTTCATTCTCTTCTTTCTCCATCCTCCATTCGCATCTAATTAGCCATATGAGGTAGAGTGATTCGCTCATTACTATTGTGAAGAATCGGTTCTTTGCCTTGCCTGCCCTCCCATTCGGGCGTTTGATGTTCGGCATTCCGGCGCTTAGCCAGTTACTGAGTGATTTCAATCCTGGGTCAATGCCGCGACTTTGTAGGACTTGCGATGCGATGTTCCAGATTTGTTGTTGGCCAGTGTTTACACATTCTGTGAAAATATGTTCCATTGACTCCGTTTTGTTGCATGTTCCACAGGTCGCCTTATATTCATGCTGGGGTATTTTCTTCCAGTATTTTCCTACTCTTTGCAAGTTGTGTAGAGCTCTGTACAGGAAGGCTCTTATTTTCCTGTCCATGTCAAGGCTGCGTATTGATTTCCATATGGTGGAGTCACTCGGGACCCTGTTGGTGCGTGCTGTTACCACAGTGCGTACACTCTCAATTGTTAATTCTGTAGCAGGTCTTTCCTTATACTTTGTCATCTTCCTCTCTCTGATTCCCTTGTACAACATTGCCTGGGTGAGTGTCGAGAACTTTGCTCCTCGTATGCAGTACTGATCAGGTATTTCCAGGCTGATCTCATCTGGGTGCTCACATTGTGCGCCAATGTTTGCCAGCCTGTCTGCGCCCTCGTTACCTTCGATTCCTGCATGTTCTTTCACTTTTGCCAGGTACGTGTTTCCTCGGCGCGACCGCATTCATGCTATTATAGCCTGGAGGATGTCTTTGTTTTTTGTATCAATCCAGCCTCGATCTTCCATTCTCTGTCTGTGTGTGATGATGCCGTCTATGGCATATTGGGAGTCTGTATTGATGATCAAATTGTCGTCGCTATCGACATCTTGCACTGCTCCCAGGATAGCAACAAGTTCTCCAGAATTGTTTGATTGTTCTATTGCCTCTGGGAGTTTGATAGCTCGGTTTCGTATGTCGTTGTTGCCATACCAGATGCCCGCTCCCGCCTGGGCATTTTTGTCTCCGTTATTCTCGCATGACCCATCGGTGTATACTATGATTTGCGCCCTGTTTCCGGCATGTTGTTGTATTGCGGCCTGATTTTGTTCCTGATTTCCTGGCTCGTTGTTATCTTCTAGTACTCGGAATCCATCATTGGTATGATCATACATTTGTGTGGGTTTGTGCAGCCACTACTTCTCATTTCGCTGCATGTGTTACATTTACAGTCTCTTCTATTGCGGTGATTCTCTGTTGGCATTCTAGAGGCTAGGGAAAGGGTGTCTCCTATTGTGCTCAGTTGGTGTGTTTGGCGCAGACATCGCATGTCCGCCAAATTATTCCAGTTTGTGTTACGTGTGTTCTGCATAGTTTGCGATGCTCGTGCCCTTCTCGCTGTGCTAGCTGCGCTGGCAATTTTTAAGTCTGCAATGTGGTACCATACCGGGAGAGCAGTCTTCGCGTTTTCCGTTAGGGCAGGTGGATTAAATACTACATTGTATTGTTCTTTGGCTTTTAGCATCTGTTTTATCATGTGCGGCATTGGGGCTATGCAAGACTCCATTTTTGGTTTTAGGTTTTGGAGGCCTAGGTGGACTATGCTTTCGTCGTCTTGTATGTATGTATACTGCTCTACGTTTCGCGCAATGATGTCATCTGCTACCCATGCCCATGTGGGCCGTTGTGCACCTGTCCTGCACCATGCTTGTAATCTTCTAAGGGCAATGGCGTCGTTCCTGGCCCCTATGTCAAGGAGTTTACGTCCGCTGTGGTCGATTGGCGCGTGTAGGGTTTCTACCTTAATGCATGATTGTTTTTCATTCCACATATATTTCTTTTGGTACTTTTCCAGTACTTTTAATACTCCCTTGGGCATTTCCTGGACTCTTGTCATGTATTGGCTGCGTCCTCCTATTTCCATATTGGCTGTGAGCCGCAGCCCCTCTTGTGTGGGTTTTCCCCGCGCCCATTTCTTTAGTGCTTTTTTAATATTCTCAACGGTTGGAGTCCATACTGTTAATTCTTCGACCCCATTACCCACATACGCACCTAGGGTGCGCGTGTGCTCACCGTCCGCAACAATTCTGATGGAGGGGGGGATTGGTCCAGCTTCTTCATTTATCTTTCGCGTATCAAGTACCCTTTTGCGATGCTCTTTAGTTCCGATAGGCAGGATTTCTGTCTTTGCAACATTGAATTTTGCTCCTGATGCTCGGCACCATTTTTCTAGGATGTTCTGGAGTTCAGAGAAATCATCTGTTTCGTGTAGGTAGACCGTTGTGTCATCTGCAAACAACGTAGTTATAAGCTGTTCTCGTATTCCTGGGATTTTGAAGCCTTGGAGTGTTGAGGTTCGGAGCAATTGTGATAGCGGTTCAATCGCGATGTTAAAAAGCAGGCATGACATGGGGTCTCCCTGCCTGACTCCCCTTGTAATTTGGAAGGGCTCTCCCAGTACACCATTTAATATTATTGTGGTGTGCGCATCACTATAGAGGGTTTTAACTATCTGTATAAATTTCTCTGGTATTTTCCTTGCTCTCATTGCTTCCCACAGGTACGGGTGTAGGATTTTATCGTATGCCTTTTCTTGGTCAAGGAATACTATTGCACCATTTTCTTCTGCCATCTCGCACCTACTAATCATGTAGTGTGTTAGGTCCGTATGATCTGCTATGTTTCTACCTCTCATAAATCTGGCTTGGCTTTCGTTAATTAGCCGCGGTGCAACATGCACGATACGCATCGCCAGGATTCTGGTCATTAGTTTGTAGTCTGCATTTAACACTGTGATTGGTCGGTAGTTTGCAATATCTGTCCTGTCTTTCTTTTTAAAGATTGGGCACATCCATCCTTCTGCGAATTTGGATCCTTCCTGGACTCCCGCTTGTGCTATATCTGTATATAGCAATTTCAGAATTTTTATGACGTCAAATGGGCCATTTGCTATTGTTGTTTCAGCATTCGGCAGCCCATTGGCTCTGGCTACTCTTGCTCTTTCCTCAGTGTCATGGCGTTCAGCCAGTATCTTCCAGAACTCGTGGGGTACACCGTCTAGTCCTGGTGCCTTGCCATTAGGCAGGCTCTTGATCGCAGTGTGGATTTCCTCTTCGCTAATTTCCTGCTCCATATGCAGTTGTTGCTCATTGGTTAGTGTTGTTTCTGGTTCTGTAATAACCGGATGCATATCGTGCTGGTGGATCTGTACTGACTCAGGCAGATTGTCGTCTTGTAGGGAGTTGTGGTGCTTCCTTGCTATCTCCAGCATTTTTTCTGTTCGCTTTTCATATTTTGGCGGGGTGATGTTTGGTATTTTTAGCATAGTTAATACATCGCGTGGTTTTTTCTCCTTGTTCTCCATTATCCAGGGTTTCTGTATAGTTTCTCGGTTTATCCATCCGTTTGTATCCATGTGATCACATATCTTTTGGTAGCGCTTCTGTGTTAGCGCTACTGTCTCATCTTCCAGGGCCGCTGTCTGTTCGACCTTCTCTTCATCTGTTAGGGCAGGGTTGTGTTGCGTTGTGTGTAGGAGTTTTTGAATCTCTGATAGATGTTTGTCTACATAGGGTATTTTCCACTTAGCTATCTCCCTTATTTTCTGTGTTAGGGTCCCTTTCCATTCACGGTACAGGGTCTGTGTATGTTGTGGTACTTTGTTTTCAATCTGTTGGTATTTGTCAAGTTCGTTTACCAGAGTGTTGCCCATCTCGTTTATGAGTGTTTTGACTTCCTTATCTTGTAGGAGGTGTAGTGGTATTGTCCATCGACCCTTCCCGATGTATGGCGCGCCTGGGTTAAAGATTTTCACGGATACTAGTTTGTGGTCAGTTGGTACTTCCGACCATATAGCCTGCCAGTCGCAGCAGTGTTCACTTAGGTGCGTGTTCATGTATATTCTGTCAAGGCGGGATTTCCTTTGTCTATCTGGTGTACGCTCCCATGTAAATATTTCTTCATTTTGGTGGTCTAACCGCCATGTGTCGGCTACTTGTATGGTCGCTTTAAAATTGTTGAGTGCTTGCAGTGCATTTGGGTCACTTGGTTTGGTGGGTACACGGTCTATTGCCTCTTCAACCAAGTTGAAATCACCCAGCATGATGTCCGGCATGGGTAGGTTCTCGTCCATCCATTTTTTATTGAGGTTAGTCCAGAATGCTTTGTTTTCTACCTTGTTGTTCGGCGCATATACATTCAGTATGTTTAATTTGGCGTTATCCTGCCACGGCAGCGTTAGTAGGATAGCTCGTCCCGGCTCTATATCTTTTATAATTGCTTCACTGTAGCGCGTGAGGTTTTTATTCAGGGCAAAGGCTACTCCTACGGCGTTCGGTGCTGTGGGATCTCCTGAGTGTGAGATTGCCATGCGGTATCCCAGTTTGTCATTCAGAGTTTCCAGCTTTTCGGCACTCAGGAGGTGCGTCTCTTGGAGGGCTATTACTGCAATACTATCTACTTTCATTCGGTGGTTGAGATCGCGCCATTTGCGTTCGGTGTTTCGGCCGCTCGCGCCTTTCATGTTCAGTGTGGCAACGTTCATAGTGCCTCGGATCGTCTTGGTCGATTTATATTGCCGCCTGTTTCGCGGGACATTATTTAGGGATTCATTGTTGCACTCAATGCGCTGGCTATTCGTGCCACGGCTCTGTGCCGGACCCCTTGTTGTTGGGGTCGTGGGGGCGTCGCATTCCTGCGACCGCGGACCACCAGTCGCTCTGTGTGTGACGCCGTAATTAGCGATTATATGTACGCCTTGACGCACATCTGGAGCAGTCGGCGGTACCCCCGGGCCCTGTACAGGCTGCCCACCATCAACGCCCTGAGGACCGAAAGCATGACTGGCGGGCGCGGTCATGCTCCCTGTTGCGGTCCCGGCCAGGGGACCACGTAGGCCAGCGCTCCGCGTGCTCGTCAATCTTGTGCCTTCTGCGTCTTCATATGTTGTACTATCCATTTTGTTAGTAGGGTGGGGGGAAGGAAGGGGGGGAGGAGAGGGGGTGTGAGGCCAAGCAGGTTTTTTCAGTCCTGTTTCACCTCGGTTTTCGTGCACGATAAGTGTCGCGCAGCTTTCGAGCCAAGTCCTATACCATCTTACTATGTACTTGTGGTTTGTCACCGTTAGGATCAATTTTAGTGCACAATATGCTTTGTATTGTGTGGGAGGCTATGCGATATGAGAACATTTGGCGGGGTGCAGTGTATCAAGAGGAGGGAGGCCATGTGCGTCTATGTGGAGACTCGGGCATTGTACGTCTACTAGTGTGTACTATGCCTGTTCAAAGAGGTCGTGTGATATACTATTCACTTACTTAGGCAGCGCCGCCACATCCTCCACAACGGCCGCCCCTGTAACCCCCGCGGGGTCCGGTGCTCGAGCCAGAGCCGTTACCGTATCGGCCTCGGAAGCCCATTGCGTTTCGTCCTCCGCGACCGCCGTTTCCGTGGCCTCCGTGGTTGTTTGCAGAGTGTGCGGGGCCGGCACCCGGGGCGGGGCCGCCTCCTCCGGATTGTGCCTTCTCTGGGAGTTCGATAGTATGCCAGCCCGGGAGTGATGGATACTTGCAGAGCCCAGTGGGGTGTGTACGGGAGGTGCAGTGAGCGCAGTTAAAAGGCTCCATTGCGACGAGTTCGCCATCAATGGTAATGAAGCGAGAGACCGCGGCACGGTTTAAGAGGGAGATCCACTCCCTGTGCTTCTGAGGGACAAGGCTGGGGGGTGTGATGTAAACGTTGAAGCGTGATCTGTTGATGTGCCCATTTGCGCCGTCTCGTTCGGTCAAAGTGTATCCGTCGACACGGACTGTTCCCGCGATGTACGAGCGGCGGGTACTGGGGAGGCTGTGGAAAGCGGGCGGGATGTTGTCGTAGCGTTCATCCAATTTATTGCTGATGCGGCCCTTGCTCGGGATCTTCTCCTTGATGACATCTCGCACCATCTCGCATCCCTCCGGTGTGGTAGGGATTGTGGTCCTACCAAGCAACATAGCAAGATCGTCTGGGGTCATGTTGTAGGGCCGAGTGATTATTGCCCCAATCCCAGGGCAGCAGATGAGGGGGGAGTCGACTATGATGATGTCGTCGTATTGGCGCTGGGTGATGCCGTGTACCAGGTACGGGATGTATTTGTGATGCGCAGTCCGGGTAGGATCGACGGGGGCAGCAGCCGAGACGCGGACAATGGTGTCGTCATTCAGGATATGGGAAAAAAAGGCTTGGATGAGGTTGGTGGCCCAGGTGGGGTCAGCGCAGAAGCGATCGTTGGCCAGATACGCAAAGAATTTCGGGCCAGGTACCAAGCCCCAGAGGTGTTCGGTGGTGGAACTTGCGATCGCAAGGATGTCAGCCCGCGTTGCCCCTTTGATAGCGTAGTCGGGGTCACCGCGTGGGGTGCGGAAGAAGCGGGGGGGCGGCGGGGCATCAGGGCCATCGGGGGGAGCACGTTGGTCACCGATGGGGGCGCCTGCGGGTACGTCAGCAGGTGGGGCATGGGGGGCGGCATTTCCGGGTGCGACACGGGCGGGGCCAGTGGGGACGGTGGTCGGAGTTCCAGCCGGCGCAACATCGTCATCGTCCGGTCCGTACATGTCTTCATCCGGGTTCGCCGGGTTGTGGGGGGCCGTGCGGGGCTCGGTGTGCGCAACGCTTTCGCGATGGCGCTTCGATCCGGCTAGCGGAGTGGTGGCCTGTGCGGTCTGGGTGGCCAGGGCGGCTTGGCCCTGTGGCTGCGCAGCAGCGGTGGAGGTGGGCAGTGCAGACATGTCGGTGTTGTGGTGGGTACGGTTGGGAGAGCAGGTGTGGATGAGTTTCTGGTACACTCACCTCTTATAGCCACTGCATTCCTTTCATCGTCGTCCTTTGAGTCTTTCCTGTTTGATTTCTCGTTTGTTCTACGTTTTCTTTGTCTCGGTTCGACTGAGCACTGAGTTGGAAGTTCTTTGTATCTCTCGGTGACGGTCTCGTGGCGTAGTCTTCGTCATGCTATCAGGTCTCTTCGCTGTGGTCTGTAACTTCCGTAGGTCGCTCTGAGGTAGGACGTCGTGCAGGTGGTTGCGATGCAGGTGGTGCAGTCTGCCCGTCTCAGGCGTCTCTCGTGGGCTTATGTAATTTAGTGGCAGTACATCGTGTCTTTCATGCATTTATTTTTAGCAGCGTAGGTGGCTCGCGAGTGGCTGCTTGCCACTGGTACACCCACCGAGTGTGTCTCGCTTTCTGCGCTGGATCTTGCCTGTTCTTGGCTGAGCGGGTTCGATGCTCTGGGGGGGGGGGCGGTGATATTCCTGGGACGACACTGGCGGGCAGGCCAAGAAATGCGTACCTTGCCCGCCAGCGCGCTACTCCCACCCTCGCCTCCCCGCAGTCGAAAGCGTGGGAAAGAACCACCTACATGGTGGTTCTAGGTCAAGGGGCCCCCCGGGGACTCCAGCTCGTAGAGTTGCAGCAAAGGTGCAATGTACAGCGCCAAGAGGACGGGCGAGAGAGCAGAGCCTTGGCCCACCCCCACATTTTTTTTTTTTTTTTTTTTTTTTTTTGAAATCCGAGGGCCCATTGGCGCCCCCATTTATTGCRTGGTGCTCGAACACAACCCGCGGAGTACACTACTACATGAGATATAGCCCCCTACCGCCTGCAGCGGTAGGAGGCTACCCCAAGTGCCCTTGCGGGACCGGGCTATGCGACCTCGGAATCAACTTAGATTCATACTGGGCTTATTATTCCCAATGAACCGACAGAGGATTTAGTTCTCTCGAGCCCGGGTAGGGGGACTACTCCATCCGGCTACGGCCCGCAAGCTCTACTGGACGTCCATCGTTCGAGCCTGTTTCCCGTTCCCCAGCACTCGGTTCGGATTGCCTATCAGGCCCGGATCCCCAGAGTGTCCAGGATCTCTGCCTTGCCATACGCAGCGGCACACAGGGAACTGTAACTGGGGGTTCTTGATACCCATATCCTGCAAAGGTTGGCTTTGAGGGTAATGCCGTAGTACTTTGCAATGGGGCAATATGTCCAGATGAAGACTGTTGAAAAATGCCAGTTAACATACAAGTGCTTGCGGCACTGATGATCTTTTAAGCGCATATCAACTCCTCTGGTTGAGCATATCATTATGGTATCACACCACTGTAACCTCACACTAAGTGTTGATATGTATGAAAAGTGCAAATAAGTTGCTGTGTGTGAACTTATCAGGACTTCACAAGGCTGTGTCACCCCAGATGCAACTCTGATGTGCTTGATAATTTCATAAGATGTGTAGATTATCTGTAAGCTATAAAACTGAATACAGGTGTAGATATGGCAGATATTCTCATATGTTGACTGGCTCCACAGTCCCGTAGCCTTGATTTGATGTGCCACTTTGCTGGTGGGCCATCTATTACTGTCAGAATTATGCATCAGGCAATGGTTATTAGCATTAAAGATTCATGCATTCATGCTGTCAATTAGCATTGCCTATTTTGGTGTAACAGGTGTGACAAGCTGTGCCAGAGCCTGCAGGCTGGGAATATGTTTCCACATATGCAGCATGCAAAAATATTGCCAAAAACAGAAGCTGTCGGCCCATCTTTTCTGAACATGCCTGTACCAAAAATATACCTCTAGGGTCCTTCTTTATTTAGAAAAATGCAAAATACTGAAAAATCCAGGCCCTTTTGCTAAATTTAGTCACCCTAAAAATGCCTAAAAAATTACCAATAAATAGAACTAATTCCCAGCTATCTAAATATAGCACAAACATATAGTATTTGTGCATAAACAATGCTAATAATACAGAAACACTAGCTATTAATTAATTAAAGTTATTAACTTTGCATTTTCCACAGGCAAAGGAACTTGGCCAAATTTGGATTGGCCTCTGCTGCATTGCCTTTTTGGGATTGGGTGTGTTTACCATGCCTAGGCCTGGGCTGAGACTTGTTATTTATATTTGTTTGCATTTGAGGCCATAAAATAATATGAGTGAAGTGTAGGAATGTTGTTTGAGGCATGAGGTAGGTCACACATTGTATTTTGATTCCATCAGAAGCCAAACAAACAAGCACAGCATTGTGCACAGTAGTGTTACAGGCTGTGACCAGAACTTCCTTCTTAGGGGTGAATGTGCACTAACATCATGGATGCATGACCTTTAAATGCTAGTAACCATTCTCTGATGTTTAAATATGACAGTACTGGCTGGGTGGGCGCCTCTAGAAACATTCATATGACATATAAAGGAAGGGACCTCTAACACTCACTGCTAATAGACTCCTAGATTGACTATCATCAATAAGAAATTCAGAGTCTGATTGACTTTTATTCAAATTGGCGAGAAATAGGTTGGTCAAAGATGATTGATTAGCGCTCCGCTGCCACTGGGGAAGGTTTAAATGGAAATTTGATATTTTCTAGTAGCTGAAAACAACTAGAATGGAAATAAAAAGCAACGTTGGCATATTATTACCATAATCTATGCATAGTCCATTTAATAACATGAATTTGGCATTTTTTCCAGTGTGGACAATGTACAAATGATGTTTGCCTAGTCAGCTGCATGATCATTTTCAGTGTGCACTCAAAGCATGTCAATGGGAGTCCAATAGATACATTCCACATTGATGTGGATGTCTGAGTAATGACTGTCAATGGACATTTGTGACAGCCTCAATGCTGGAGACTATCATTCTTGAGTGCTTGAGCCCCTGTATAAACGATGATGGAAGCATATAAAATTCAGCCAAGGTGTCACGCCAGTAAAGATAGACTCTGGCCTGAAGACTAGCTGTGTATAGTAATGTGTTGGCCGAGTTCCCACACTTTCTCTCTCTCACCTGCTCCACCATCCATTCCACATGAAGTTCTGACTAGCTGCAAACTCAGCATCGAATGCTGCCTCTGGGCTGATGCAATGAGCTGCTAGTTTCCCAAAGAGGATTGAACTCGTCATTATACTTAATAGGTTATCCCTCTCTCTGTTCACTATATCCTTGTATATCTTCTCACTTTTGGGCAGTTTCCTCTTCTAGTATGCTTCCGCCAGTTGGCTCAAGTATGTGATAGTATCAAAGCCATTTCAGTCCTTCATCTGATATCAGATGTGTGGCCACAGAAAATTTAATTGGGCCAATGTCGCTACGAATGCATGTGTCAGCAACAGCATGTCTAATGAAAGGATGAGACACTTTTTATCATATTACAGCACCTGACTGGTGACTGCCTCAATGCCTAACACAGAATTCTTTCGCCAAATCACATGCAATAGGATGATCCCTTGCGATAGAACGCAGTGTATAGTACAGAGTAGGCACATTATCAGAAGCTTAAGATCCCCCTTGGTCATGAAGAGGGAAGGTGTGGCAATATGAGTCAAGGTTTGACTATATGTCACCAGTTCTCAGGCCTGAATCTAGACTCTGCCAGGCCTCTTTTATCTAATCAAGCTGCCTGGTAAAGTTAATTGGGTGAGAAGTTGGCTGCATAACTATACTGGGTCTTAGCGACAGCAACTCACTTTCTCTCTCTGATATACTTACTTTTACTGGAGAGACCAAAGATACTTTCAGAAGCCAAATATGTGATATTGGGGGAGTGGCTATCATCTAGATTCCAAAGCACATTATTTTAAATTTCTGCATGAGATATTACTTTATATTTGGAAAACAAACTATGTATAGGAGAAAGCATTGTTTGAAGCATCTCAATGCCACTAGTATTGCAAGTTATCTAGATATTCATCTAGAAGTCACCGTAACAAATTGCATTGACCTGGCCAGAAAGCTATCAATAAAATGTGGCCCACAGAGGACTCGGGCCAGTCAGAACAGATTCTCATACTTTCTTATCTTCTATTTCAACCCTCGACCACCATCCAACATTTAATTGCTTAATTTTTCTTCCCTCACTGACTACACGCCAAATATCCACACTGGTAAGTATTGACATGTCATAGTATTGTTTTTTGATGCGGTGGAATTGAACTCAGAGTAAGGAAGCATGCTACGTACCAGAGCATTGTGACCGGACCACATGGACTTGATAAAATGTTATTTGTGTTTGCTATATGTTTGAATGCTAACATCCATGATGTGACAGAACACTGTTCCTGTCTTTATGAGTCACATACATATATCAATGGATACATGTTTCCTGCCAACCGATGCTAACAACTAAGCAGGCACACTCCTTTGTACGCAAATCTTGAGGCCAATATAGATGAAGATAAAGAAGACAATGAAAAAGAAGATGATCAGAATCTGCAAGATACAGATCATAAAGGAACCTTCAATGTTTTGCCTTCTACTGACAGTTGTTTACACCCAGAATCTTTCATTGACAACTTCATAGAAGATAATCCCAGTCAACAAAGCTGCGACAATTCTCATTTAAATTTGGATTGTACAGCTGACGCCAAGCGCATCAATTCTTATTATGAAGATCTGCTGGCTAGAGTATATGCCAGTGTGCATCAGACCAGTGGAACATTTGTGTCCCAGAGTGAGACCAAGTTGATTGTGCGACACCATGGGCATGATGATGTATCTATATAGAGAGTTAAATGCAGAGTGAGTAATATATTAAATATTTGATGGTTATACTGAGGCAATTTCCCAAAGATAGGGGTGGAGAAAGTATTAGTTGCTCATCTATTTGTAACTGCACAAACTGAACACAGGGATTATATTCTGCTTTCACTTGGGGGTCTACAAGAGAATACACCTATCTCGAATGCAATCTAAACGCATCTCTCCTCTGACTACTCGATAAATCTCCCAGTGTGATATGTACACGAAATGGGATAATCCATACCCATATCGATTCACCTGACTGCAAACATCTGTCACGCTCTGCATGAAGGTTCACCAGTAGCAGCTAGTTTCAAGCATAGTGTATAGGCAGTTGCCCAGATAGGTTCATGCATCCACAGCAGTAACTGCCCAAGCTGCTGGGCAGTTAGTTGCCCAAGGGCAATTTCTGAGGCCCAGTCAAAGTAAAACCTGCCTATGCTGGGGCAACTACCCAGTGGATTTTCCAGCATCATCTGGCATGTGGCTGAGTTTTTAAAAAGCAGTGATGCCTGTTCCATGCTGACTTGCCATCAAAAAAAATTCTCACAGACCTCAAAAAGATGAAATTTACTGATATTGTGATTAAATCTCTTGTGCACATAAAATAAACATGTAGGCCACTTTTTTAGACTATTTTTAGGTCAAAACCTTGCAGCACGTATTGGTTGCTCAATATCTTCATGAATACTTCGCTTCAGCATCCCAAATTTTAATGGTAGGATCAATCAATCAATATCTTCAATTTGGTAGTTTGATTGTGTGAATAGGTGAAGTGGAAGGGGTTGAATAGCCTACTAATTTCGCTTTTTGCCCATTTTGATCACTAGCAAAATAGACCATTTAATATTTCAATAAATACTGACCCCCATAGTCCCATCTTTCAACAGCATCAACAGTACATCTATATCTTCAAAAGTGCATCTTGATTTGGGGTGTAGGACAAGTGGGAGGGGCAGGAGGAGGCATGGATCATCCTGTAGCCAGAGTTGGGAATGATTTGTAAGCAGATTCAACCATAATGTCACTTCCTCAATTGCTTCACCAAAACCTGCCACATTTACCTATAAAAAATATTCTCTGAATCTCCTCATTTATAGTTCTCAGATGATACCAATTATATATGGGGGAGCATTCCAAAAGTGCAGCAAACTTTGCTTTTTTGGGCCTGTGGCATATGCTAATCAAATACTGATGGTGGCATCATTCTCCTAGAATCTATCTCTGTCAATTCTTGGGGGATTTCCTTCAAATCTTTTAGATAAGGCAATGGTAATACCTGTCTATATGGTTGTTACATTTTTATGGCAGACCAATGATGTTTTGTTGATGAAAACACCAAAGTAGACCACCTTCTCCCCCTCCCTTTGAATGATTAGCTTGTTGCATGGTCAATTTTGATTGGACAGACATGCTAAAATATGTTTTAGAAAGGTCTTTATTAGAACTAAAAATGTGCACTGCAATCAACAGAATAGCTGCATTTATAACAGTATTATTGACTGAGCAAGTAGAACAGAATCATAAATGCATTTCAATAACATCTGGGATCACCCTTGCTACTAGGCCTGATTCAATGGTTGAAAAAGGTGACTATGTATATTATCTAAAGCTTTCGTTTTACAGAATTTGAATATCTGCTCAAATGACTTCTCCATGCAATATCTATGGATGTGCACTTAAAATACTGTATTTTAAACATTGTGCAACAATTAGAATGTGCTACATAATGTTGTAGACTGCGGTAAAGCCGCATTAAAATCTGCACAACTTCAAAAAAACAGCTAAAGAATCCGACCAGACCTGACTGAGATAGATGGACAAATGCAATGAAATGAGGTGGGAACCATCATAAAGATATTGAGCAAGCAATACTTGCTGCAAGGTTTTGACCTAAAAATAGTCTAAAAAAGTGGACTACATGTCTATTTCTCACCTTCCAGTGCTCCTATTTACACATTTAGGATATCATTTGAAAACTACAAATGAGCTGATTCCTCCTATRCCTTTAAATGTGGAGAAACAGTAATATTTATGGAGAAATTGAGTAGTAGATCTGCATGATCTATTTATGTGCTGAGTTTCTGATCTAAAAATAGGTACAAAAAAGTGAAATACATTGACCACCATCTTTCTGCATCCATTTCTTAATGGTTTCCTATCCTATGGCAAACCCATTGATAAGTTTTTAATAAATATAAATGGTCTATTCCAGCAAGAATGGGAGGATTAGATCTATCCATTGTTGAGCAATAAATATATGAATACTGAATGTGCCTGTGCGGCAGCTTTCTGATCTAAAAATAGCTCAAAAAACGAACTACATCCAACATTATCCTGCTGCATCCATCTATTAATGATTTTCTGTGCTGGGGAAAAGCTACTAATAATTTTCTAATAAATATAATATGCCTAACCCAAAAAGAATGAAAGGATTAGGGCCAGCCATTGTGGAGAAATAGCCAAATGTATACTGCAGGTGCCTATTGTGACCGCTTTTTTTGGGAGTATGGGAATATCTGACATGTGCACAAGAGATCTAATCACAATATCAGTAAATTTCACTTTTTGGAGGTCTGTGGGAATTTTTTTTGATGGCAAGTCAGCATGAAACAGGCATCACTGCTTTTTAAAAACTCAGCCACATGCCAGATGATGCCGGAAAATCCACTGGGTAGTTGCCCAAAATGTTAGGCCTGCGGAAGGCCTAGTGTAAATGTTTCCTGCTGGAAATTGGCTTTGGGAAACTGCCCAGGAGCTTGGGCAACTACCGCTGTGGATGCATGAACCTATTTGGACAACTACCCATGGTTGAAACCATAAACTAGCAGCATAGATTGGGAGGTTGCCAAACCCATTGCAAATGGCAAGTGGGTCCAGATCAGCACTGGAACATATAAAGATGATGTTGGCTTAGTATCCATTACACAAAATTAGGGAGTCAATGTTCTATTGATACCCTGACTGGCATATTGTCTGTTACCAGATGTAAAGGGAAAGCGGAAATCATCCAAACAACTGCACCCTCCTAGAGTATTTGACTTGGATGAATTCGAGTTGACATCCACCAGCCAAGTCATGCGTTACATGGATAGTACTTATTCCATTGGAACCTTGCTGATTGAGCACGGACTGGCATTAAAGACATTTGACTATCACTCTGTCATGACAAACATATTTGACATGCCATGGGCTCACGCCCATATGTTTTTGTCTAGCAGACACCCGTCTATTCAGGCCTCCGCTATGCCTCGACCTTGGAAATGGTATTTTGTGAAAAAAGAAAAAATTCTGGTTCATAGTTCTGGAAAATCCGGTTTTGTGCAGGCTATTGCCCCAACTTTTATAAAAGTCGGCTTGGGTGAAGAAGACATGCATTGTATCAATTGGTAGGATGCAGAAAAAGTCATTGGTTTAGGAAACTATATTTCCATAAAAGGCAGTTCAGATATGAGCCATGAAGATTGGGTCATAGATATAAAAGATAGCATTGCTAAAGTGATGGAGAAATCAGACAGTAGTGCCTTGAGTCCTGCTGATACTTCAGTCAGTCATTCATTTCTAAATTAAAACAAGAATATATAATTTCTCATCATTTGCAGGCCATCAAAGTTCATATCAACTGTCTCATGCTAGCAAAGCCTCCCTTCCTGAGTTTTAAGCCTTTGGAAATGCAGACAGAGAAATATAAGCCAGGGCCCCAGCATTGTCGGTGTGGCACCACAGTGATTATAACAAAACAATATCATTCCCAAAGAGGAGATACCTTCCAAGTGGACAATATCTTATTCAACCAAGCTACATTGTTTGGCATGCAATTGGAACTGCAATGTCTGCATTACTTGCCATATACTCCATTCCAAAAGAATAACCGTTGACTACAATGATATCATTGAACAGTCGTAAGTCTTGATATATATTGGATGAAACACAGAGATGTATCTGACTTGATTGCAGGCCATCTTTTGAGCTCAAAAAATATTTCAAGAACAATGCTATAGACATATACACCTTGCTCCCACATGTATACTGTCATCTTCTAGAACACCATTGCCTGAATCTATACAGTTCATGCCAACATGGGACATATCTGCCAGAATACTGATGCCGGATATGACAACAGATGTCCTGAACACTTTGTGAGACCCATCCTTCAGAACTCCATTGCTGCATGAGGATGCTAGTGAAGCTGATAATTTAGCTTCATGTTTTCTTTCAACCTACAACACTTCACAAGATGACTCCAGTAATCATCAAGCCCAGATTAATGACGACTTGGAAATATCCACATTTTGGCACATCTTGCTAAATGAACTGCTCACCAAGGTCAAGTTGAATGTTATCATGAACATGTTGAAGTTAATTTTAATTCTTAACTTACACAGACTTTATTTACTTGTAGGCACATGTCAGTATATGTCTCGCTACCTTTATTTCATGGACGCTTTCCTTATCATGTGACACATAGAATATTGGAGCATCCATCACTTGCTGAAGTTCACTTTTTTCTCTCATGAACTCCAGGGTCATTTGCACCCTGTCAATCATGCTGCATTCGCATGCTGCTTGGATATCCACACCACTGTGCAGCAATTGCTCATATTAGATTATGGGCCCCAGACAAGGACCTGTTGAAATGCAAAGTTTTTCTGGATCTGGCTCGTCACACAAGGCTTTCAAGTTTCCAAAGCTGAATGGCAAAAACTACACCATCTGGTATCAGCACATGCAATCATCACTTCAGGCTCGTTATCTCTGGCTCATTGTCACCGGAGATGAACCAGAACCTGTTAAGCTGAAAGCAGAAATAACTACGGAAGCTACTGTCCTTGTAACATGGAAGGCCGAGAAGAAGAAATGGCTTGACTGGTCACTCAGGGACCAAGCAGCACAGGGGTTGATGAAGGGAGCAGCAGAACCATCACAGTGGCCACATGTGGCAAACTTGAAGACATCAAAGGAGATGTGGGACAACTGGTGCAAGCTGTACATTATCAATCAACAGAATTTGAACATCCACTACTACTTTGAGGAGTTGTACACCACCAAATACATCAATGGCACATCCATGGCAGATCACATCACATTGATGCTAGATCTTGGCCTCAAAATTAAGGCTGCTGGAGAAGCCATATCAGATGTCCACATCACGTGCACACTTGTTCTCTCCCTACCCTGCACACAGTCTTGGGAACTCGTCAAAATTCAGCTCTTCAGCAAGGATGAACTCATGTCTGACATTGTGTCTGTGGAGCTTCAGGTGCAATCCAACCATACGGCCCATGAGAAAAAGGCCGAGATGGCGCTCCTTGCTGGGAAGAAGCAGAAATTCAAGTCAAATGGAAACAGCAGTAGCGATTCCAAGAAAAAGAGTTGCTCTGGTGGTCCGAAGACTGGAAGTGGAAACAAGTGCCGATATTGCCATGCAAAAGGTCATTGGGCTAATAAATGCCCCAAGCGTAAAGAAGACAAGAAGAAGACCAGATCAGGCTCTAGCAGTGGGAGCGCCAACCTGGCCATAGGGAACCTACAGGATCTTGGAACTCGTGAAGTTGGGTGACTATATTTTGCTGGAGAATCTCAATCGGGTGGGTCAGAATTGCTTCTTGACTGCGGAGCTACCTCTCACATGTTTTGTGACTGTTTGTACTTCACTGATTTTATGCCAACCTCAGAACACGAGTCCATATCTGTAGAGGATAATTGTGATGTTCCTGTCACTGGGCGTGGTACCGTCAGTTTCAGGAGTACCATTCTCCTCAAGGACACTCTCTATATTCCCAAACTCGCAGCAAACTTAGTTAGCCTTGGAACCCTGCAACACAATGGAGCCACTTACAAGAGCATCAAAAATGGCATCAGGATTATCCTTGATGGAGACGAGCTCTTCCGTGCGTTGTTTGTAGACATCTCGGGAACCCTGTACCATATTTCTACTGTCCCAATGCAATCTGTTTCTGCCTACGTTGCCGCTGTCAGCAGCAATCTGAGAACATGGCACTGTCGGATGGCACACATTAATCTCAGGGCAATACGAAACATGATTCACAAGGACATGGTTGAGGGGCTTTCTATAAATGGGATACATGAGTATAATAACGTTTATGAGGGATGTGTCTTAGGAAAATTGCACTGGCTACCATTCCCAAAAGCCAGCATGACAACATACAAGCTCATGGATCTAATTGCCATGGATCTAACAGGCCCAATGTCTGTTCTGACATGGGGCAGAGCTCAGTTGGTATGCACTTGTTGTTGTGGAAATTTCCATGCGACTACCGGTTGGACATCTTTTAAATTCTAAAGAGGGCGTTAATGCTGCATTACAGGATGTTATAGCAATGCTGGAGAGACAATCAGGCAAGAAGCTCAAGTGGATGCATATCAACAATGGAACGGAGATCCTCAACAAGATTGTTGATGAATTCTGCTGGTGGAACGGGATTGTGGTGGAGACCACTGTACCCTACACGCCAAGCAGAATGGGATTGCGGAGCACGCCATTGCTGTACTTTTCAAGATGGTACGCTGCATGCTGCACTCAGCAGCTATGGATCTGCATTATTGGGGCGAAGCGTTCCTCTATGCAGTGCACATTCGAAGTATAACATACATGGCCGCACTCAACAATCAAGTCCCCATGCATGCCTGGACGGGCAAAAAGCCAAATGTCTCGCACCTTCGAATATTTGGGTCCATCGCCTACGCCAATATTCCAAAGAAGGTTCATGGTGGTAAATTGGAGGTCACTTCTGTCAAATGTCGCCTACTTGGTTGGTGGGCAGATGAGACGAAGGGGTACCACCTAGAGGATGCTGAAACAGGGAAGATCATCACTGCATGGGATGTGCAATTTGTGGAGAATGACACACCAGGGGATCTTGCAGTCATCGAGACTCGAGGAGTTACACCGACGCAGGCTGAGATCAATGCACTGGGGCCCAAGAATATTGAAAAGGCTGCCGGATCAGCCAATTCTAACATTCTGCCGTTGCCAGAGGTTGAGTCTTCAATGCCGCCACGCACTATGCCACCTGTACCCCCATCTCCAGCAAATTATGACGTTAATTCCCCACCGGACACTGAAAACGTCGAAAATCAGCAAGTTCAGCAGCCCAAAATTTCAAAATGGGCATCCTTACCACAACAAGAACACCCTAGGCGCAAAAGAAGGCCTGCAGCACTACCTGGCAAGCCAACAATGGAAGAGGATTTCCTTATCGCAACATCAGACAAGACAACTGGTCGTGCGCATGCATTTATTACCTTTGCAAATGAGCCGCGCATGTACCGAGAAGCAATCCAGTCTTCCCACTTGAAGGAGTGGGAGAAAGCAATTGACGTCGAGTACAAGACCCTAGTCAAAAATGATACCTTTGAGTGGGTCGATAAGGCTGGACACGAGTAGTATGGATCCGCAGGTACTCGCAGGTTGACCCGTGGGAATACCTGCAAAAAACCTGACCCGCGGATCCRGATCACCTGTTCCCACGGATCCAGGTCGATCCAGGTATGGATTTTGGAAGTTCAAATACCCGCAGGTCACAAGAATTATTTTTTTTACTCAATAAAAACACATTTTTGGCCCAGTTTTCGGCATGTACTGGGTACAATGGACTTAGAACTAGTTTATTACTGTTTAAAATTGATAAAAAGTATGCTTTATTGTATGAAATTAATGATATTGTTATGATATTGTAGCAATACCTGCGAGTACCTGCAGGTAGATCCGTGGGAAATACCTGCCAAAACATGACCTGCGGGTCCGGGTACCTGTTTTCCATGGATCCGGGTCAATCCAGGTGTCAATTTTTTGACCCACGTGACCCACAGGTACGGATCCAGGTGATCCACAGGTATACTCGTGTCCAGCCTTATGGGTCAAGTCCTTTCCTGAAGGATGCAAAGTAATTGGCAGTCACATTGTTTTCCGGATGAAATACAATGGAAAAGGAAAACTCATCAAATTAAAAGCTCGCATGGTTGGAAAGGGATTTTTGCAGGTGCCCAGAAAGGACTTTATACAGATGTTTGCTTCTGTGGCGAGATTCACGACTCTACGGACGCTCCTGGCTGTTGTAGCTCATCAAGGGTGGGAGCTGCATCAAGTCGATGTCATCGCAGCATACCTTTAGGGATTGTTGGACGAGGAAATTTATATGGAGGTTCCAGATGGAGTGAATGTGAAGGGGAAGGAAGGATTTGTGTGGAAGTTGAAGAAGGCAATTTACGGATTGAAGCAAGTGGGCCAACAGTGGAAAATTACCCTCGACGCCGCACCAGTAGCTGTTAACCTGATCTATCAAGTATTGGAAGTTGCTACAGTTGCGGACAATCAAAGACATCCATTTTATTATCTCAGGAGCGCGAGTTTTCTGGCGAAAACTAACAACAGATTTGGATCCGGATGGTCGAATAGAAGCTAAAAACAGTGTTTTTATAAAATTCCCACGTGTTTTTAGCACCGCCAAATTTTTGGGAGGTAAAACTGATACTATTCGGCAGCTGTCAGGGTTGCAGATCTTATCAGTCAGTATCAGATGTAGTAAGAACAGCATCAATCCACATCATCGCCCGCTGGGAGACTTGCTGATGCTGCCGTTGCTTGTGCACTGCCCAGGTAGCTGCATAGCCTGTCAAACCTAGGCGATATGCGCTCATAAACCGCCAAGAACAGTTGATGAAATGACGTATCACTTCGGTAGGGCAAGCCTCGAGATATTGCTTGACAGCATCCTTAGCATCTTGAAAGGTCTTCTGTTCAACTTCACGGTAGCGGTATTTGCACCATCCCCAATACTATTGAAGGTTTTAGACACATTAAATGAATTGATAAAATGATCAGCTTACCATTTCAATTGGATTTAATTCACAATGAAACTTTGGCAAGAAAATACACTCGTGACCGCGGCTTTTGATGAACGTCTCGAGCATTGAGGGTTGATTCTTGAAATCATCTTGTTGGCTGAGGAGACGAGCAGGTGCATTGGATCGAGAAGGCTGGTTTTTTAAGCCAGAAATGTTTCTCTTTTTCTTGGGAGGACGTCCTTTGGGTGGCATGTTATGGAATTCTTTGCAGAGGAACGAAGCAATAGAATTCTGTGATTTTCTACCCCCGAACTCACCTTATTAAAAGCTATCTAAAAATGAATTTTCCAAAAATTTAGCGATTTTTTTGCACTGCCGCCAAAAATTTTGACAGATGTTTTACTCAAAGTTAAAATAAAAAAAACTGTTCATGCAAACTTATAGTATGGGTCCATTTCTATGTATTACAAGTGTTTTATCAATGTTTGGATATTTGTTGTCGCTCCCGTAAGTGATGGTACAAATAGGATGTCTTTGATTGTCCGCAACTGTAAACTAACTTCAAATATCCACACCAGCAACTGCCCAAGGCTTTGGACAGTTGGCCTAGGGCAAATCTCAGCAACAAGTCCTTACATGTGCCACTTCAATAATGGTAATTGCCCAGTGCCATATAAAAATGTTCTATATCCACCAGGATGACTCCCAGAATATCAGAAACAGAAGAGAAGAAGCAGAACTGCTGAAAGGTGGGTGAATTGGTATTAGTGACCATCAACTGATGGCTTCCTACCTATTTCATTGCATTTGCCCATCTAACTCGGTCAATTTTGCTTGGATTCCTTAGCTGTTTATTTGAGGCTGTGCAGATTTTAAATGCGGTTTTAACAGTATCTACCAGATTTTACAGTGTTTTTTAATCGTTGCACAATATCCAAAATACTGTATTTTAAACGTACATTCATAGATAAACTATGGAGAGGCCATTTGAGCAGATATTCAGATTCTGTGAGACCAAAGCTTTAGGTAATAAACATACTCACCTATTTCAACCATTAAATTAGGCCCAGCAGCAAGGGTGGCAGCAGATGCAATTGAGATTCACCTGTAATTCTGTTCTACTTGCTCACTGAATAACTTTATCATAACTGCAGCTTTTCTATCAATCACAGCGCACAGGTTTAGAGCCAATAAAGACCTTTCCAACACATGTCTTAGCATGTCTGTCTGATTGGAATTGACCATGCAACAAGCTAATCATTCAAAGGGAGGGGGAGAAGGTGGTCTACTTCGGAGTTTTCACCCACAAAACATTCTTGATCTGCCATACAAATAGAACAACCATATAAATAGGTACTACCATTACCCTATCTAAAAGATTTGAAGGAAATCCCCCAAGAATTGACAGAGACAGACTCTTATCTGTGCTGGGGGAAAGTGGAATAATTCTACTATTAGTGCAGATTGGAGTTTTCACCTATTAAACTTGACTGATCTGGCAAATAAACACCTTAAACACATAGCTAGGTACTACCATTACACTATCCGGCAAATATGAAGGAAATCCACCAAGAATTGACAGAGATACACTTTTATCTGTCCTGCAGGAAAAAAAAATAATAGCACCATCAGTGTGATTGCTCAATAAGGAATACACCAAATATAGACATGTTGGTATTTTTAGAAAGCTGCAAATATTTTGTGATTTTAGGTGATTTTTTCAGATTTTCCTAGAATGATTTATGTTTCTATTTATAAATTTATTGCTGGTTTTCCGTGGATGTTTTGTATTTTTCTCAATGAGGAAGTAAACTATTAATATACTTTTGGCAGATTTAGAAAGTCCCAAAAGAGGGCTACATTTTTGGTTTTTCTATTTTTGGAATATTTCCTTTTCTGGTAATGTGAAAATCTATTTTTAAGCATGAGAAATTAGCAGCTGAATGTGTTTTTCCTTGATTGTCATGTTTTGGGCAATTTCGCATTTTTGAGGAATTGTGGGAATTTTTCAGGCCTGCAAGCCGGCCTTGCCACCTTTTTCCTTTTTTTTTTTTTCAAACTCAGCTGCTTGCCAAAATGTGTCATGCAGCAGTTTCCCAAGATGATGCAATGCTAGGCAAGCACATACATTTTTTCTGGCCCGGAAATAGCTGCAGGGCAACTGCCCATGCCCTTGGGCAATTGCTGCTGTGGATATTTGAACATAGTTGGGCAAGTTCCATTGTTTGAAGGCTTAAACTAACAGCATAGGCTGGACGCCGCAATGCGCGAATTTGGATTCACCAAGAGCAATGCCAACAATTGCTTGTACATCCTTCTGGAGGATGGAAAGATCATGTTGCTGGTACTCATTTACATTGACAATATGGCCATCACAGGCCCAAATATCTTACAGATTGAAAAATTCAAGGCAGATCTCGCTGAGAAATTTGAAATCACGGATTTGGGTAAGCTAAAGTACATCCTCGGGATTCAGGTGTCTTGAGATCGAAAAGCATGTACCATATTACTCAACCAAACAGCCTATATCCATCAGATCCTCGTCCACTTTGGTATGCAGGACTGCACTCCTGTATTAATGCCCTTGAACGTGAAACATGGCCTATCCGCCTCCCAATCCCCAAAGACGGCTGAAGAGCTAGATTAGTACCTCGAATATGCAAATGGAATTCAATATTTGGAGCTCACTGGTTTGCTGCTTTATACCACGCAGACGCAACCCGAAATGCAGTTCACAGTCGGTCTTGTCTTGCAGTTCGGTGGCAATTGTGGGATTGCGCACCTGGAATCTGCAAAGCAGTGTCTTCATTACTTGAAGGGCACTGCGGAATTCATGCCAGTGTGCAGGTGATGGTTCCATCAACCTTGTTGGGTGGACAGACTCAGACTGGGTGGCGGACGTCAACACACGACAGTCAGTGGGAGGCTTTGTATTTGACGTCGCCGGAAGCTTGATCAGTTGGTCATTAAAGAAGCAACCCACCGTGGCTGTTTCAACTGTCAAATCTGAGTATATGGCATCTGCCAATGCTACAAAAGAAGTGATTTGGTTGCACATTCTTTTAGAAGACATGGGATTCACACAGACGACGGCAACTGTCATTCACGCAGATAATCAAGGCACAATCGCACTGTCTCACAACCTGGTTGGCCACTCATGTGCAAAGCATATTGATATCCGCCACCATTTTATTCAGGAACAGATTCAAAACTCGGAGATCAAACTGGAATATTACTCCACCAAAGATATGCTGGCCGACATTTTCACCAAACAATTGCCTCGAGAGCAATTTGAGTGATTTCGGTCTGCTTTAGGTGTGGGAGCTCCTTGAAAATAGCTCAACAAGTGGGAGTATTGAAGTTAATTTTAATTCTTAACTTACACGGACTTTATTTACTTGTAGGAGTGTGTCAGTATGCATCTCACTACCTTTATTTCACGGACGCTTTCCTTATCATGTGACATGTAGGATATCGGAGCATCCATCACTTGCTGGTGTTCACTCTTTTCTCTCATGAACTCCAGGTGTGTAGCTACAGTATATATTCTATTTTCTACTGTATGCTAAATATAATTTACTCTTTTCTCTCCTGAACTCCAGGGTCATTCGCACCCTGTCAATCATGCTGCATTCACATGCTGCTTGGATATCCACACCACTGTGCAGGAATTGCTCGCGTTAGAATGGAGGTGGATGCACTAAGAAAGAAATCGCAGTATCTGTAATGATTCTTGATGAACACCTTAAGTTATGCCATATCAAGCATGCACCCATTACTGTCAGAATTATGCATCAAACAATGGTTATTAGCATTAAAGGTTCATGCATCCACACTGTCAATCAGCATTGCCTATTTTGGTGTAACAGGTGTGACAAGCTGTGCTAGAGCCTGCAGGCTGGGAATATGTTTCCACATATGCAGCATGGGAAAATATTGCCAAAAACAGAAGCTGTTGGCCCATCTTTTCTGAACATGCCTCTACCAAAAATATGCCTCTAGGGTCCTTCCTTATTGAGAAAAATGTGAAATACTGAAAAATCCAGGTGCTTTTGTTAAATTTAGTTACCCTAAAAATTCCGAAAAAATTACCAATAAATAGAATTAATTCCCAGCTACCTAAATATAGCACAAACATATAGTATTTGTGCATAAACAATGCTAATAATACAGGAACACTAGCTATCAATTAATTAAATTTAATAACTTAGCATTTTCCATAGGCAAAGAGACTTGGCCAAATTTGGATTGGCCTCTGCTGAATTGCCTTTTTTGGATTGGGTGTATTTACCACGCCTAGGCCTGGGCTGAGACTTGTTATTTACATTTGTTTGCATTTGAAGCCATAAAATGACATGGAAGCCATAAAATGACATGGAAGCCATAAAATGACATGAGTGAAGTGTGGGAATGTTGTTTAAAGCATGAGGCAGATCACACATTGTATTTTGATTCCATCAGAAGCCAAACAAACAAGCATGGCATTGCCAGAGCCCATGCACAGCAGTGTTACAGGCTGTGACCAGAATTTCCTTCTTTGGGGTAAATGTGCACTGATATCGTGGATGCATGACCTTTGAATGGTAACCATTGCCTGAAGCGTAAAAGTGACAGCACTGGCTGAAGCATGGAAAAACAAACAAATTACAACCTGAATGGATAATTCCAAAGCATCCAAACATGACTCATGACAATGGCCTCCTCATAGTTATCAACAGAGAACATTGTGGGAGATTGATCCAACGTCTTTATCATTGACATCCTGATTCAGTTTCAATAATGATGCTGGCTGTGATAAATAGAACTGAAAATGGATCACAAACTCTACAGGAGGAAGTACTGGAACTTGGTACCAATGTTCTATGCACTGCAATGGAACCAAAAGAGGAAAGGAACAGATACAAGAATCTCACACAGGCATTGCAAGATGAGTACTGCAAGAAGGATTGGCTCTGAAGTCATCAGCACAATATACACTACATATTCATTCAATTTTATTGATATTGGAATGTTGGGTGTATTAATTAGTACATAGTCATAGATTCCTTTCTCTATTTGCTATATTTGCTTCTTACTTTCAGGGAGTTTCTCTAGCATGCTCCTGGCAGTTGGCTTACTTTTTTGCGCCAGATTGATTTTCTGGTTCTGCTTGCAAACATTGAAGCCAATCCAAAATAGTGTGAATGTGGTTCAGGCACAAAGACCATCTTCAGATTACTGCACATACACCTGAAACTCCCATTGATTACCGTTGATAGGATTGAAACTTTCAGATATTTCTTGTTGGCCCAATAGGAGCTACTACTAGGATAATATATGGACCTATTGAGGGATCCTGTTGTGATAATGGCCATGCTTTTTATGAAAGGCTTTTATTCATAAAATGGATAGCTATGATATGAAAGCACCTTTCAATATTATATGGAGGCCTTTGATTTTGCTGCATATTTTCATTTCTTTCATATTTAGAATGCCTTTCAATGCTCTGGAAGCTTTTATTTCTTTCAAAAGGCACCCAGTAAATAATCCTTTCATACTTTGGGTGCCTTTCAATATTCCAGGGGATTTCATTTCTTTCAAAATTCACTTAGTAAATAATTCTTTCATACTTAGGATATCTTTCAATACTTTCATTTCTTTCATTTTCAAGATGTTTGTCTTGAACTAGTGAAAGAAGAAGCATCAAATATTGCGCTGGGAAAGGAGCCCCACCACCAAATTAATATGGCAAGTTTCATGATAACTGGATTAGTTATTGCAGTCGAGTAAACAACAAGCTGATATACAAGAAAAGCAAAATATGTTACTCTGGCGCATTCACAATTGGCGCAAAGTTCAATATGCTTACATGCCCCATGTTGCATCCTTTATCATGCAAACCCCATTATCAAATAGAGCTGATACCACTACATTCACTGCATTTCCCAAGAACCTTGCAGAAGATGTCCTACTTTTTCTTCCCTTGTCCCTGCCTCCACAGATCCAGTGTTTTCCTGAACTATGTGAAATATGTGAACTGAAGTGCTGTTTGCATGAACCTCAGGCATGTGATGTACTTGCTATCATCCAATATTAGCAATGAATCATTCAAGGTCTTTGGCAATTCAAGCTCAATGCCACCAAAGTTAGCAATCAATCCAACACAACAATGGTCATCTTTTACAAGCACTTCAATGCAAAGTGCAAACAAACAGTACAAGAATACGGTACTGCCTGGAAGGCACTTGCCTATCTATATCACATCATAAACACAACTGAGCCTATACAAATAGTTGTGCTGGGAAATATCTATGTTATATCATATAAATGATAGGTATCACTCAACTTCAGTGGTGGGAGGTGTATGCAGTGGGGTGGCAATAATGGGTGAGCTTTGACCAGCTGGGAAAGGGATCTGAAAAAGTAAGAATTGTTTATTTTATAGAGCATTGGATTGTTAAGCAGTTCCAGAGGCATTCCCAAAGCAACATTAGTTTTGTGAGGTGGGGATATAGCTGGGGGTGGCTGATCATACCTGATCGATTGATCTCTGTGTCTTTTTTTGGCTCTATAACAAGATATTAAACATGTAAAATAAGAATATACACTGGATGTACTTATATTTGCCAGCTGTGGCCCCATTTCCTTTGGAAACCTTTTTGCTGCTGGTAACTTTATTTCTAAATGAAAGGTTAAACTTTTCCTTCATAGTTGTGAAAAGGACATACTGTGTAAAGGTGTTTGCATGGCAAATTTTGAGAGTTGCCTTTGCCTTTGAATTGGCACTAGCCAATGCAAAGTTGAACTCAGCAATGGTGGTGGTATAGCACCAAGAATCAACTTTGATCATTTGATTCAGACTTTGGTGCTAGCCTCTGACCCTCCAATTGAGCTTGCACAGATACATGTGTGCTCCATTGTATTTAGTTTTTAGTTGAAAATAGGTGTATGAATGGCAGAGAATAGATCTCAATAGTTGTCTAGATATATATTCTATACAGCATGTGTAGCTATATACAAATAGCCAAATTATATCCAAATCAAGAAAGAACTTCCTGATCAATATTTAAAGGATTTAGGGTAGTCCAATAATTGTACCATCCTTATTTTTTAACCACCATTGCCAATCTCATCATACTGTCTGTAATTAACAATACTATATTGCAATGTGGTAATGTTGGGTATTGTTAGAATCACCAATCAGGTGACCTTGGAAAATATATAACCAGATCTGGGTTTGAACCAAGAACCTGCCCAATCTAGGGGGCCACTCTAACCACTGAGCTATTAAATCATTTTTGATTGTGGATTTGAAGGTGGGATATACCACCTCCAAGGATGGTTGTGAATTCCTCAGTGCTAAGTGGCACTTGCCTGCCTGGCTAGGCCCACACAGACAAGAATAGGTGAGAGGACCTTGACCTGTCACATGATGAGGCAGGACATTATATAACAGGTATATGGCCACCACCACTCTCTATAAATGCATTATATACAAAATCAAATTTTACTATGTAAGTTTTTTTTTTCAATCTTCAGGAGAACATATACTAAAATACCTCCAATAGGGCATCACATGTCAGAAGGCTGATTGGTCTATTCATTGGTGTAAGAAATTAATATTCCTTGTGCATGGAAGGCCCAACACACCACAGACATGCTCTCAGACATGCTGGCTTACACACGCCACAATCAAGCACCCGCTCTA
Organism: Hypholoma sublateritium FD-334 SS-4; assembly: GCA_000827495.1. NCBI lineage: Eukaryota > Fungi > Basidiomycota > Agaricomycetes > Agaricales > Strophariaceae > Hypholoma > Hypholoma sublateritium. Next base: position 34,589 of record KN817671.1, on the reverse strand, counting down.
TTTTTAGAAGACACTTGCCACATCTCTGCAACCTTGCAATTGCCGCGCCTGTCCTCCATACACGCTCATCCTTTGAAGCCCACCATTGACCCCTGACAATCACACTATCCAGCCAAAAAGACGACAATACAGCATTTTTTAGAGTGGGACAACAAGATGTTGCCCAAGCGCCTTGGTACATGATGCCAGCACATCAATCAGCCCAGTATTTAAATATGCTCATGTGTGCCTTAGCCGTATCTCTTGCTTGCTCACCCAAAATACCAAAATCATTACTGTAGGTGACTTTCTTATTTGGCAAATCACAAAATGAACTTTTGAACAGCTGCCTATTTGCAAAATTGACTCCATCAGAAAATTATGAAATAATTTCTAAAATTTCCTAAAATTCATAAACTATCCTAGATATCAAGCAGATTAGATGTCTTTCTAATCTCATGTGCTGCAACCCAAAAGATGAACTTGGGGCCAAATTTGGCAAAGTCCAGCCTAGCCTGAGTGTTATTCCCATGTTAGGTCTGGGCTGAAGGCTATTATTTAAATTTGTTTGGATTTGAGGCAAGAATATGATATGAGTGAGCCTGTATAATGTAAATAGAAGCAAGCAACAGATCACACATTGGCTTTTGATATGCATCAATGTGTAAACAAATAAGCACAGCACTGTGAAATGCATGTTGTAGCACTCAAAACATAGCTTTTTGGCAGGCAGGGCATGCATGAGTTGTCCAGAGGGCAGTTTCTGCTGTGGATATATTTCTTTACCCAAGTAACTACCTAGCTTCATACATGCAGACAGCAGCTACTGGTGGTACATAGCGGGGTGGCACTCTTTCTTCCCAGCACAGCACCTCTGCAATGCAAATTACCAGGAATACAGAGTACTGGGTTATGCTATATGCTCCAGGAACACTGCCTTCAGGTGGCCATCAGTAGCAGCTGTATTTATACATGAAGTATAGGAAGTTGCCAGACTAAGTATAGTTTCCGACACTCGAAAAGACAGTTGGGACCTGTGCCATCACAGCGTGATGACCAGGCACACCACCAGTAGCAGCTAGTCTCATCTATCAAGTAAAGGTAGTTGCCTAAGTATGTTCATGCATCCACAAGGGTAGTTGCCTGCCACCTGGGGCAACTGCCCAACAGCCCATTTCTGAGGCTTTATCAGTGTAAATACCTGCTTGACCACTGGAAACAGCCCAATGCCAGGCCTGGCATGAGCTGGCATGTGGCTGAGTTTGAAAAAAARAGCAAAAAGGTGGCAAGGCCGGCTTGAGAGCATGAAAAATTCCCACAGTCAGTTAAAAATGCGAAAATTGCCCAAAAAATAAAATCTAATAGAAACATAGTCACTTGCCCATTTCGTCTGCTTAAAATAGATTTAGCTGTTGCTAAATTAAGATATAGATGGCTTGAAGGCTTGAAAAATTTCCACGGTCCCTCAAAATTGTGAAATTTCTAAAAAAAATCTAAATTTTAGAAAATACACTTAGCTGCTGATTTCTCTTGGCTAAAGATAGAAATATCTAGTACTATTTTGGGATATAGTCTAAAAATAGAAAAAAATGAAAATGTAGGCCCTGTCTCACACTTTCCAAATCTGCCAAAATTATATTTATAGCATTTTTCCTCATTGAGAAAAATGCAAAACATCCGCGGAAAGCCGGCGGTGAGTTTATAAATAGAAACACAAATTRCAAAGAAATTCAGGAAAAATCACCTAAAAATGCGAAATATTCATAGCTTTCTAAATATACCCTCATGTCCTTATTTGGTGCTTTCCTTATTGAGCAATTCTCACTGATGGTGGCATTATACAACAGATTAAACTGTATCTCTGTCAATTCTCCATGGATCTCCTTCAAATCTTTCAGATAAGAATTTGGAAGCTCCCAGCTATGTACTTGAGGTATATACATAGCAGATTAAACAAATTTAATATGTGAAAACTCCCATTTACACTGATGGTGGCATCATTCCCCTTCTCCTCCCAGCACAGATAAGAGTCTACTTCTGTCAATTCTTGATGAATAACCTTCAAATCTTTTAGATAAGGCCATGATAGTACCTATCTATATAGTTGTTATGTTTGTATAGCAGATCAAGAATGTCTTGCAGATGAAACCCCCAAAGTAGACTACCATCTCCTCCTTCTACTGAATGATTAGCTTGTTTCATAGTCAATTCTGCTTGGATAAACATGTTATAATATGCGTTAGAAAGATCTTTACAAGGTCTAAATAGCTGTACTGTGATCAATGGAATAGCTGCATTATTGATAGAGATGAGCACTAGGCAGGTAGATCAGAATGCCAGATGTATCTCAATTTACTGGGCTGTTAGCTATAATGTTGGGCCTCATTCAATGACTTAAATAGATGACTATGGCTATATCCTAGCCCTTCCAAATTATAAAATTGAAATATATGGTCAGATAGTTTCTCCATAAAGTTTCTATGGATGTACACTTAAAATACGGTATTTTGGACGTTGTGCAACGATGAATGAGCAGGAAAAGACGTCGTTAATAGCGTTACAACCGCATTAACAATCCGCACATTCTCAAAAAAACAGCTAAGGAATCCGAGCAGAATTGATGAAGATAGATAGGCAAATGCAATGAAATGGGTAAGAAATCATCACTTGATGGTCACTCATACCAATTCACCCACCTCTGAGCAATCCTGCTCTTTGTCTCCTGTTCCCAAAATTCTGAAAGTCATCCCTGAGGATGTAAAATGGTGTCTTATTATCACTCAAGCCTCCTGGTCCCTCTGGTAGAGCTCAGTAGCAATATGTATGCTGGGATGTAGCTTGAGGTTGAGTGAATTGGTATGAGTGACTATCAAGTGATGGCTCCCTACCCATTTCATTGCATTAGCCTATCTATCTGTCCATTCTGCTCGGATTCCTTAGCTGTTTTTTGGAGGATGTGCAGATTGTTAATGCGGTTGTAACGCTATTAACGACGTCTTTTCCTGCTCATTCATCGTTGCACAACGTCCAAAATACCGTATTTTAAGTGTACATCCATAGAAACTTTATGGAGAAACTATCTGACCATATATTTCAATTTTATAATTTGGAAGGGCTAGGATATAGCCATAGTCATCTATTTAAGTCATTGAATGAGGCCCAACATTATAGCTAACAGCCCAGTAAATTGAGATACATCTGGCATTCTGATCTACCTGCCTAGTGCTCATCTCTATCAATAATGCAGCTATTCCATTGATCACAGTACAGCTATTTAGACCTTGTAAAGATCTTTCTAACGCATATTATAACATGTTTATCCAAGCAGAATTGACTATGAAACAAGCTAATCATTCAGTAGAAGGAGGAGATGGTAGTCTACTTTGGGGGTTTCATCTGCAAGACATTCTTGATCTGCTATACAAACATAACAACTATATAGATAGGTACTATCATGGCCTTATCTAAAAGATTTGAAGGTTATTCATCAAGAATTGACAGAAGTAGACTCTTATCTGTGCTGGGAGGAGAAGGGGAATGATGCCACCATCAGTGTAAATGGGAGTTTTCACATATTAAATTTGTTTAATCTGCTATGTATATACCTCAAGTACATAGCTGGGAGCTTCCAAATTCTTATCTGAAAGATTTGAAGGAGATCCATGGAGAATTGACAGAGATACAGTTTAATCTGTTGTATAATGCCACCATCAGTGAGAATTGCTCAATAAGGAAAGCACCAAATAAGGACATGAGGGTATATTTAGAAAGCTATGAATATTTCGCATTTTTAGGTGATTTTTCCTGAATTTCTTTGYAATTTGTGTTTCTATTTATAAACTCACCGCCGGCTTTCCGCGGATGTTTTGCATTTTTCTCAATGAGGAAAAATGCTATAAATATAATTTTGGCAGATTTGGAAAGTGTGAGACAGGGCCTACATTTTCATTTTTTTCTATTTTTAGACTATATCCCAAAATAGTACTAGATATTTCTATCTTTAGCCAAGAGAAATCAGCAGCTAAGTGTATTTTCTAAAATTTAGATTTTTTTTAGAAATTTCACAATTTTGAGGGACCGTGGAAATTTTTCAAGCCTTCAAGCCATCTATATCTTAATTTAGCAACAGCTAAATCTATTTTAAGCAGACGAAATGGGCAAGTGACTATGTTTCTATTAGATTTTATTTTTTGGGCAATTTTCGCATTTTTAACTGACTGTGGGAATTTTTCATGCTCTCAAGCCGGCCTTGCCACCTTTTTGCTYTTTTTTTCAAACTCAGCCACATGCCAGCTCATGCCAGGCCTGGCATTGGGCTGTTTCCAGTGGTCAAGCAGGTATTTACACTGATAAAGCCTCAGAAATGGGCTGTTGGGCAGTTGCCCCAGGTGGCAGGCAACTACCCTTGTGGATGCATGAACATACTTAGGCAACTACCTCTACTTAATAGATGAGACCACCTGCTACTGGTGAATATGATGAGACATCATCCCACATGGAGTTGAGCAGTGGAATGTCATGTGCAAATGACATGGAGGGAGGTGGCGGAACATCTGCCGCAGTAAATTCAATCCGGGTTCCATTAGCAAGAACAAATGAGCATAGCGGAAGAGGGGAGGAAGTCGGACGTGCAGGATTTCAACTCACGACTTCAGGCTGAGTGTGATTGGCGCCAGCGCTGACAGCAATGTTGGTTGACAGATCCGGGGCAACGGGAGTATGTGTCATTGACACGGGTGCTTCTTGATGAGTCGAAGCGCCCACTGGCTGTACTGAGGCTGAGGTCACGATCAGGGATATCCCGGCCTCAATATTACTGAGCTTCATGTTTGCGAGCTCTAACAAAGTATTGTTGGCCTGAAAAACATGTTTAAATTAGAGATTAAAACATTAGTTTGCGTCAAAATTTATGTACCTGCATCATAGCACTGCGCGAAGCAAGACGCACCTTGGCCGCTGCCTCGTGTGCCTCTTTATTGATGTATGGATGTTTGAAAGCCGCGCTCTTAGCCTGATATAGTAGATTAGCGAACCGCAATATTTTAAAATTGCTATGTGGAAATGAGACTCACCCAATCAAGAATTGCAGCATGCTGCGCTGCCGTCTGCATGGGAGTTTGAGATGGCAAAGCCAATGGCATGTGCGGTAGCGGGTGCGCTTCTCGATTCTCAAATATGTCGGCTGCACGGCACACAGATTGCTTTGTTGCCTTCCGAGTGGCCAGGTGATCACCTGTTGACTGGGCCCCATGGTGCATGTGACGCGCCTTGGGAACAAATCTATAGAGTGCGGCGCAGAGCCAATAACATTTAGAGCACTTGGGAAATACATTATTTAAAAAAGATGCTCACCTGTCCCACTCATCACGTCGGCCACTGAACTCCCACAGACGCCCCTTCAGGATGTCCTTTGTTCCTGTGCACAATAACCTGTACGCGCGACACCAATCTTGCAGCGTCGGTTTGTCCACGCTATTGCTGTGATAATGACGGCTAAAATTAGTCTCGCGTACATGAAGAGAAATTAATAGACTGCGCGGTTCACGCACATGTCCAGATGCTGGACTTCGACCTTCCCATGCACCACCTTCAGAAACAGCAGGCCCCTATCATGCATTCCCTCCACTTCCGTTGATTGGTCGTGTGCTTGCGCCTGCAAGTTTTCGGGTGTAGGGTTGGCCATGCTGATATCTGACATGTTTGGGTGGGAACAGTGCCGGGCTGTGTATGTGACTGCGAGGGCGAGGAGTGCGAGAGCGGAGAGCAGGAGCAGCCATGTGAGACTGCAGTGACGCGCGACAGCGGTGGCACAGTCGAGCCAAAAGGGGCAGGCGACGCTGCCAAGGATGATGCCGTCGTCGCCACCATCAGGGCGCCGGGGCGCGCCCGGGTTGCACAGCCAGCTGAGCGCAAAAAAGGCAATTTGTCAGCAATCGGCTCTGGCCAGCGACATCGGGCGAAACAAACAGCACACGGCATGCGCGGCGGGCGTGAGTGGAGGGGGGGCGGGCGAGACAGTCCAGCATTGACTCATTCAAGACAGGGAGGGCGGTCCCAGTCCAGTTTGGTGTGACGGTGCCCAGGCACGTGACCCCGGGACCATCCCCACCCAGAGAGAAGTGTAGCTGTGCCCGCCGAAACGGATGTTTGGGGTGATCGCATAAGCTGATGGTCACAAGTGACCATCAGCTTACGCGAACAATGCGGACACCGATGCCGAGCAGCGGCGAGTTGGCCGCGAGCGCGCGCGGGGGGCTAAGTTCCAACTGAGGAAAAGAAAACAAACACGTCTGCAAGATGTGGCAGCGGGTCTAAAAGACCCACCCAAGAAAATGAAAGACCCACCAAAGAAAATACAACCCGTATCCAAAACCACTGAGTATTCCTGCGCCAGCAACCAATTGAGCAATGAATTTGAGCACCCTGGGGCTCGCGGCGGACAAGAGCATGGAAAGCTCTGCTGCAAGGGCCACCACCAGCACTCCTATCAACGAATATGACATGGATGAATACTCCTTGAGGGCTTCGGACACGGGAGAAATGGGTGGCATTGGCAAAAAAAACACGAAGTTCACGAAGTTCGAACTGGGAGAGAAAGAGGGAGATTTGGGACTGTCAAGTTGGGCAATAGATACGGTGACTACATATGTAGCATGATGTATAAATATATATTTTGGCTGAGCTGCTTGACATGCAAGCGGTGTCATGAATTGCTGTGAGAAAGTCACAGTAATTGCCGTAATGTTTGTGTTGGCATGTAAAACATTCTGTGGCCTGCTGTCCCATCATTGAACATTTGATCAGTGTCCAAAGTTGCCATGAGCCAGGAAAAAGACATTCAAGTGCATGGATTGACATTCTTCAGTGAGAAAATAGACGATTGTCACCTGCATAATGACTTTTGAGAAATTGCACCAGGAAACTCGCGTTCAACTTGATGTTGCTGTAGTAGCGCGCGAACGCATCTTCAGTCACATGATGTGAAATCTTAGAAACCTGTCAGTGCATCTCTTCCCAGTCTCATATTAGTCTCAGCCCAAACTCAACCTTCCCTGCCTTAACTCTTTACCTCTGCCGCGGCTATGGGCGTCCATAATCTCTGGAACGTGTGTTAAGCCCGTACATATATTTTTCATTGACTTGAAAACTATGCTAGGCTTTATCCCCGGCCGCACAAACTCGGATGTTGGCTCAGTTTTCTGTCTCGGAGGGATTTGAGTTTGCACGCTGAGGAGAAGGGTATTTGATCATTGGGATTGATGCCAGGTCTGCAGCAAAGTAACTGATAATGCTATTAATCTGATGCCTTACAAACTTGCACATAGTATATGGATGAACCAGGCACACTTGGCTGTCAAAAATAGCCCAGAAAAAGGCACCCGAGCAGGCGAGAATCCGGCCATCCGGAATCTATTTTATCGACTCTGCTGTATATTGAAGCTGCCAATTTTTCCGTTATTTATCTTTGATGGTAACAAGCGCCCACAAACTAAGCGAGGGATTACTGTCAAGACAACAAAGCGCCATTGGTTGACTCTGCCATTCCAGAAATTTATTGAAGCATTCGGGTTCTCTCACTATACAGTACGTATATGCTCTCTGTAATTTGATATCTCTCACTCTGTGATAGGCGCCTGGAGAAGCTGAGGCTGAGCTTGCACAGCTCAATCAGAAGGGAGAAATTGATGCAATAATATCCGAAGATAGCGATTGCTTGGCGTACGGCGCCTGCTGTGTTATTCGAATGTCAGGCATCTGAACTCTATATATCCGACCTGCAAAACTCAAATTTATTTAGGAATAATGTACGCGATGACGGGGGCCAAATCAGGATCTTTGATACAAAGTCAATTCAAGCAGCCCCTGATGTTTCACTGGATCGTAGTGGGCTCTTCCTCATGGCGATACTGTGCGGAGGTGACTATCATAAGGTATGCATCCTCCATTTATTCCTAGGCTAAGGTGTGACCTGGTGTTGTTGCAACAGGGACTTCAGGGCTGTGAGTGGAAAACCGCATGTGAAATTTCACGAACTCCACTTGCAAACTCGTTATTCACCACCGCCGAACACTTGCCCTCCAAAGAATCTCTTAGTGCTTTCCTTTCCGATTGGCGCAAGTCCTTTCGGACTTTGTTGGAGCAAGACCCTGATAACGAACTCACTCACACATATCCAGCACTTGCTCGAAACGTAACAAGCAAGTTCCCACCTGTCGACATTGTCCTATTGTATGGGCAGCCTGTCACATCCTGGAGCACTGGATGCAGCCCGCCAGATAAATCCGAATGGTATCTCCATCAGCCCTGCCTTTCTGAAATTGAGGTGTTATGCAAGAAATATTTCTCATGGGGCTCTTCGGGTGAATTTCCCAGTCGAACCAAAAAGACATTATGGCCAGGTGTTGCCATCCGGTACCTCCTCAGCCATGTGAGTGATTTACTATGAGCCAAGATATACAGCAGTACCATGCTAAATGCTACGTATTTTAGAAACAAGGATCCAATGATCCAGATGTTCGCAAATATATTGCCGACACCCCACAAAATTCATGCAGTATCGGCTACTTGCACATTCCATATATCTTTCAAGCGCGACTTGGTCCTGGATTGGCGTCTACTCTACCCGATGTGGCCGGATTCACCATCCAGACCTTCTCTCGCAATTTTATCATCGAGAGCATTGCCAAGCTTGATGACGAAATAAAATCTCTCATTATGGATTCCATCCCATCGTCTGGGGAAAAGATATCATTTTGGATTCCAGAGTCTATCCTTCTGGCAGCTAGCCCGGGTTTGGTCAAGAAATTCAAGGGAAAGTGATCTGTTGCTCCCATGTATCCTTCGGTATGTTGTCTCCATGAATCGTGATGGTGGCACCCTAGCCGCCCGCTGTGCATGCTCCACCACATGCATACACCAACTTCAAGCCAACGATTCCCGTCGCCGGCGCTGTTTGGGTGAGTTGGCATCGCTTCACAAAGACCCAGGGAGCTCACCCATTCTCTAGCCATCGATTGCGTCTGCACTCTCTGCCATCGACCGCTCATCTCTGCACTGGCTCATGCACATCGAGCGCTCCCCACTCCCGACAGCAACTCACTGCCATATGCTGACGATTGATGTCCCCATCACCAGCCCCCCTATCTCTGCCGTCACCCCTCATCTATGCGCTGGCAAGCAGCCGCAAAACTATCAAAAGGCGAAAGTGGACGTCCACCCATGTGTGCTGGTTTTCGGCGTACGATGCGTCCGGCCAGCAGGCTGATACAACTGGAATGGGGTGGATGCCTGGGCATTGGCTGTAGCTACCTACCCCCAGACCCGCATGTGGCTAGTACGCGCATAATGACCATAAATTCAACTAAAATCATACTTTTTCCCCTGCAATGAACCAGCAGCTGTTAGGCGCAGAACCAACTAGCTGAAGTCAGGCGCCATATGTTTGGATTGCCTTGTTACAAGTGCTTCTAAAGTACAACCTAAGCTTAAGCTTTTTTTCACCCACTTTCTCTGACCACGCTTCTTAGATACAGCAACAACAGCAGGTGCATACAGTAGCAACAGGCCCCAATAAATATGAGCATCCATTCCAAAAACATTACGGCCAAGTGCCACCCACCCCCACAGCTGCCCAAGGTGAGTCCACTCCCAAGCCCAAGTGCTGCCGTGCTGTCATTGCCACTACCTGCTCCATGCTTTGTTGGTCGAAATCTTGCTGGGAATTGCACAAAGAAGCGCAGAGCAGGCAAGTGGAAATGAAGCTCAGTCACTGTGGAGGCCATCGAGCACTGACAAGCCCTCTGCCTTAGCCACATCGACCCGCATGAGCACAGGCACTCTGTCAGATATTCCAAGGTGGGTTTACCCCACCGCCACTGCACTTTGGCAAGTTTCTAACATCAAATGAGCTACATAGTGGACGCCCCATCTTTGTGCACCTGCATCAGGTCCAAAAATATTTGACCCCACCTGCACTCCCTCTCCATGTCATACTGACCAATTACTTTGCAGACACAATCAGGGGTTGTATTCTCGCCCTATGCCACTGTTGAAGCCGTCAAGAGCACATTCAGCCCAGGCTTACACGAACTACTAAAGGCTTCCATTGCTGCAGAGGACGACCCAAACTTGCATAACAACGACCCAGGCGTTGAAGGGGATGAGGACATGGCACCGTGTGAGGGAAATGCAGGCCTAAAGATGGAGCAGGACTACAATAACGCCCACGCCGCCCCCACTCCCAGTTCATCGCACACTGCAGAACATCCCATGCATGGGCCAGATCCTGTAATCGCCCTCGAGGGCGGGCCTCATGCCGCTGGGGGCTTGGCTCAGCCTTCCAAGCAATCTTGCGGAAATCGTCAGCGCAAGCGCAAGCGCGAGGCAGATATCATCGAGAACGGGTACCACCCTTCACCCAAGATATGCAAGCGCCACATCCACGTGGCTACCCTGGTGGAAACCAGCCTCAATGTTCAGGATTTGCTGGCGACCTCATGCGGCTATGCCGCTACCAACCACACTGCCCCGGCGCCTGCTCTTCCAGCTGCAATTCAGGCCTTAGTGGACCAGGGGTACGAAGTCATCAAAAATGACGGAAAGTACGTGCCGGCGCTCTACCCACTCCTACCACAGCCGGAACTCATCACATACTCTAGGACCACCAAGATTTTTGTGGGCCCGGATGGCCACGCCTTTGCCATAGCAGCAGATCAGCCATGCGACCCAACCTACAAGGAGGACCACAACGAAGTCTGTCGTGAATGTCAGCGTAACTCATGCATGGAGTATGAAGCACCCAGTATTTTTGAAGTCAGGCCATCAAGATGAAATAGACGCCTTTCTAGGCATGAAGGGCCTGCAGAGAATGGCAAAATTTGAGAACAGTGCACATTCATGCTGTAGATCCCAAGACATAGTAGCTTAACAGTGCTCTGTAGCCGTCTTTGCCACATGGTCCCCTGACCTTTACCTACACTGCAAGGAGTACACCGACAAGCTTTTCAAGAAGATGCCCCACCTCCGCCGCATTTTTGGCAAAAAATCAGTCTTTCCAGCCACCGCGTTCAACTTTGGCCCTCGCGTGTGTACTGAAAGCCATCGTGACCAGCTCAACTTGGCGTTTGGGTGGTGCTCTATCCAGGCTCTTGGATGGTTCGATCCAGAACTTGGCAGGCACCTTGTGCTGGATGATATCAAAAAGATCATAGAATTCCCTGCAGGCTCACTTATTTTGATCCCCTCTGCCACCCTCACCCACCGCAACCTACCTGTTCGAGACCACGAAGTATGAATGTCCTTCACACAGTACTGCTCTGGCGGAATCCTCCGCTTTATAGACAACGGCTTCTGCATGCAGGATGAGCTGAAGCAAAGCGACCCCAAGGCATACCAGAAGATGATGGAAAAGAAAAAAACACGCTGGCAATTTGGCTTATCACTCTGGAGTAAGCTTCATGATTTGGTGGACGTAGTAGCTTAGGCTAGTTATAGGTACAGTTTTTTGCATTGAAAGACTATATAGTCCAAGGGCCTATTTCTTTTTTTGTAATTGATCAACTTGAACCACTCTATGCAATTGATAAATGAAACATTTTTGAACTCTCACTGCTGCAACCATGGTCGCTGTTAACACTGTATTCCCTGCATTCCGCTCTCTGCTCGACAATGCAGAAATACCTAATGATGAAGCTATTGATGATGATCTAGAAGGCGAGCGGGAGACACTCCCCGAGCTCACACTAGCAGACCGCCTTCCCCCTGTGTCAGATGGGATCTCTCGATGGCGCAAGTCCATCACTGGTGCATCGAAAGGAATCACAGATAAAACAGATGGCGACTATCAAAGGTACTTTAAAGCAATTGATTCACTGCCTAATTAATCTGTCATCTTGAATAGGCTGGCTAAACAGTGCGCTGAGTTTTTAGTCAACAATGGAATCATAAAATCCATCGAGCAATTTCTTTGTCTAAATCCACCTGCTGAATCACCTGAGTACATCATAACCTTCATTATCAATGAGTAAGTGTGATATGCATATAGAGATCATGGGCTAAAGTGGCGGGACCCCTCCCAGATCCGATGAGATGACTCTCAAAGGAAAGATCAAACCATACGGTGCTGCTATAGGAACCTTCTCACATGCCCAAAAGATCCGTGCAGCAATCACACATGCGTTTGGAAGAGTACATGGCTTAGGAAATACATCATGGCACAGAGATGAGATTTCCAGCTGCATGCAGGGAAACCCATCTGTTTCTCTGCAGGTATCATCATATATGCTGAGTCTCTGCACCAGGAAGACTCGCTCTGGAGAAATTCCAACAAGTGGACAGGCAATAATCTCAGTAAGTTATTTTGCATTTTCTAGCTTCAAATATGTGTTCTCACTCCAACATTTGACCTAGGATGCATTAAAAAAACTTCATCTTTTCAATGAGAACTGGGAGCTTCGTGAATACCCGCCGCCTAATGCCCATTCCACAAAGCATTCAGATTTGGACAAGGTGCCATTGGATGACACTGAAAATCAGCTACTGGCATCTGATGAATGGGGTGGTTCTATGGCTCGACGTGAGATTCAGGCAATTTATCTTATTGCGTTCTTTTGTCTTCTCCGTTCAGATGAGGTGCTCAAAATCCGCCGCGAACATTTGATCCTTTCAAAAGATGGACAAACTGTTACGGTGACGCTGCCTTTCTGAAAAACACACAAAAATGGGGGTGAGTGTTCCAGTGTGCCACTGCCTCCTATTATTCTCAGCTTTATAATTGACATCCTCAGGAATCAAGCCCTTTGTGTTACACATGTTGCCTGATGCAGAAAGCCACCTCTGTCCTGTTCGCGCATTAGCACATTGGATTCGAGAGAGCAAAATCACGTCTGGATACATTTTTCGTCGAATGGCCTCTAAAGACAGGCCTTCTGCTGATGAGAATGCATTTTTAGTGAGTAATATTTTGTCCCAATTGTGGCAGCTTGTAACAAAAATTAACATCATAAAGACTTCAGAACAGTTCCTTGAAATGTTTTGAAATAACCTGCTTGACATCAACATCGACCCCACAGCCTATGGAACTCATTCATTCAGGCGTGATGGTTGTCAATACCTTTCATCAGAAAGGCGATGGTCATTACACCGCATCTGTGAATGGGGTGGATGGAGTACTGAATTCACAAACCTTACAATTGTAAAGTATTTGATTTCTTGAAATGATGACCCCACAGAGAGACGGGAGGATTTCCTCAATCCGAACAGAGAACCTGCATTAAAATGTTTCACATGTGGTCGTAGTTGTCCTTGTGCGTAGAAAAGTCAGGCTCACAAATATGTAGTAATGAAGCAATCTTGATTAACATGCCATACACATACAGATGTAATTTAAGTAAACAAAAACAGGGAATTGAAATAGATATTCTACTCGCATTCATCACCTGAAGGATCTACAAGCCCATGAATCGCATGATATTGCCTGGCAATGTCAACCGCCTTAGTCTTAGGAACCCACACACCATGTCGTCGATATCCAAAGGTGGAAGCAAATGAGTCACCATATTCATCCTTCGCCAGCTGAACGATTTGATTATTCTCAGTAGATCGTTCATCAGCCAACTTGCTGAGGATGGCTGTATATCCCAAATGTTCGCCACCTCCTGAGAGGTGATCCAGGAATGCTTTCATTGAGGGATAACGGCGTATAGCATGGACCAAGACCTGTCAAAAAATGCTGGCATCAGATTGAGAATAAAATATATGGTGAAATCCTGCCTTAAACTCAAAATATTTGCCCTTCATTGCTTGCCAGTTGTTAGCTTTCCATGAGCCAGTGCACTTAGAGGTATACACCTCTTTCCAATATGTTATTGGTATAGGATAGCCGTTGATAACGAGGTAGGAGGATCTCTTCCAGAAGGCGCTTGTGTCATCCCATATGCAGTTAAGGCGCTCCAACTTGGTGACCAAAGGCTCCAACTTGTTGGCAAATGAGATGGCAGGAGGAGTTGGGACCTGATCTTCCGTAAATGTGATAACAAAGCCGTTGGCCATAATGATAGATCGGCTTGGTAGTGCAGGCTCCCACATTGGTGATGATGGTGTCAATGCGGGTACAATTCCCAATGGTGGATTGGGCAGGGTGTTGATGCTGGTATTGGCAGTGGCATTTGGAAGTTTGGAGCTGCAGGGAGTAGATTCTGTTTCCATATTGCTGGGTGCAGTAGAAGATGCTGGGTTGGAGGCTACAATGGCTTGAAACGTCTCATGAAGCGTCTCCTGGATGTACTTCTTAATGTCGACATCTGATAGAAACTAATGCAAGAAATTAGATAGACAATTATAACAACATTTATGAGGCTGCCTACCAATTCTTTCTTGACAGACTGGCGCTGTTGTTGGTCTATTTGTGCATGCTGGAGCTCTGATGGATATGGATATGTGGTAACAATAAATTCTGCCTGAGGTGGGCATATAGGAATGAGGTGGTGGAGTCAAATATTGCAGATAAGACGTACCCAATCGAGATCACTTTCGTGTTGTTCCTTGTTCCACTGTTGAGCAGGCTGAGGCCGATCCTGGGCTGTTGGTACTACATCCAGCTCCATAGCGTGACTGTGAAAACTTGACACTAAAGCGGCAGAGCAATTTATGAGCGCCTTGGTTTGTTGCACCGATTTCTTTGTCGACTGCTTTTTTGCAGCAAGTTGGCCAGTTCGAGGGCCCAGGTGGGGTTGCGATGGTTTTCGGAAAAGAATGCTATTTCCAAAAGTCAGCATATTGACGCACTGAAGACCATATGTCCATCACTCACAGTTCCCAATGATCGCAGTTCTGGCTGAAGTCTTGAAGCTTGTTACGGAGAGCCGACTTGTTTCCTGAATGGAGTAGTCCATATGTCTTGCACATATCTTGTAGGCGAGCTCTAGTAATGCCATAACCAGGGCTACCGGTGATAGGGTCACTTTTAGACTACACGTGGATTTTTGCTTTTCGGAGCATTAAACATGTGTTGAAGGCAGATAACGAGGGACTGAGACGTGCCCTCGTCAGCAGTTCAAAGAAGGCGGATAATAGAATCAGTTGAGAATGGTCCTAGCTCATGAGTCTGTGACGATGGGAGTTATGGGCAGCGTCTCTATCAAAGGATGTTCCCTTGACAAACCGGGAGACAGTACAAAAACTCGCTATGAGACTCCAGCGAACC
>KN817671.1:0-10838 GCA_000827495.1 Hypholoma sublateritium FD-334 SS-4 | reverse complement strand
TGATTGGTCTGGCATAATCAGCACTGGTTCTTCTGTGAACCGTCGCTTTAGTTCTTTGAATGCTTCGTCGGCTTCCTGTGTCCATTCAAATTGTTGGTCTTTCTTTAGTAGTTCGTTCAGAGGTCGGGCCACCTCCGAATATTTTCGTATGAACTTCCTATAAAAGTTTCCAAATCCTAGGAAGGACCGTACTTGCTTGGTGGTCTTTGGTGTCGGCCAATCCTTTAGTCCTGCTACCTTTTTGGGGTCCATGGATAGTTTTCCTTCAGAGATAACAACTCCTAGATAATCGACTTTTGGCACTGCAAATTCGCATTTCTCTGGTTTGAGGTAGAGATCGTGTTTTCGCAGGGTTTCCAATACCATTCGAGTGTATTTTTCCAATTCTTCTCGCGTTTGGGCGTAGATGAGGATGTCGTCCATATAGATAATCACAAAATTCTTTTCCAAATGATTTTTGAATATGTGATCCATCATTGATTGAAAAGTTGCTGGTGAGTTACACATGCCGAAGAACATCACGTTTGGTTCGAATAATCCGAATTTTGTCTTGAAGGCTCCTTTCCATTGATCTCCTTCGCATATTCGGATGTTGTTGTATCCCCATCGAATATCCATTTTTGTAAAGAATTTTGCCCCTTTAAGCTTGTCCATTAGGTCGCTGATTAGGGGTAACGGGTATGCATCCTTGACCGTCCATTCATTGAGATATCGGTAGTCTTGGCATGGTCGCAGTTCTCCGTTTTTCTTGGCTACAAAGAAGAATGACGACGCCATTTCTGATTTCGATGGACTAATATATTCTTTGTCCAAATTTTCATCAATAAATTTCTTCGTCTGTTCTTCTTCCTTTTGCGTTAGTGGATATATTTTGTGAGACTTYGGTTTGAACCCTTCCTTAAGCTCGATTTTGTGATCCCATGGTTTGTGTTCGGGTAAACGGTCTGACGTTTTCTTGTCGAAGATTTCCAAGTATTCGTGGTATTCCTTAGGTACCATTTCTTGTAATGTTTTCAATGGTTTCTTCGTTTCTTGAGCCAGACTTTGCGACTTTGCGACTTGGTATTGTATCCATGATTCTTTGTCCCGTGAAGAGGAGTCTTGGTGAAAGAATTTTGAATGTCTCCAAGTTATTTTCCCTGTCGTCCAATCTATGTTGGGATTGTACCTTTTGAGCCATGGGTGTCCTAGGATTATTTTCTGTTTTCCTAATCCTGTTACCAAGAATTCTTCCTTAAACTTTTGTTTTCCTGAATTAAAAGTCAGTATTACTTTGTGTAAGATGGTTCCCTTCTTGTTCTTGGTTCCGTCTACGTTGAATACCTGGATCTTCTTTTTCAAGGGGATCTTCCTGAGGTCGTTTTTTTGAACGAAGTTTTGGTCGATGAATTGTCCTTGTGCTCCACAGTCGATAAGTGCTTTTATTCCGGAGATTGATTCATTTGTACTTTCACTCGAAATGGAAATGGGGAGCATGGTAAATTTCTCATTTCGAGCTACTTGTACATTGTGAATATGAAAAGAAGGAGAGATATACGCCGGTCTATTCTCCCAATTCAAAAATCCTCTGGATCGTATTCGTTCAAGAAAGCCTCCTTTTCGTCTTCATTTTCCCATTCGATTTCACGGATGAATTTCCTGGCTGCGTCCTTGGTGAACTTGCGAGCAGCATGTTCGGAGTTCTCCGTAGATCTGTTACTCGATTTGGCATAATTGTTGTTTCCTGATCTGGGTTCTTGCTCTTTCCACCATGGTTTGTCAGATCGAGGTGGATTGGATCGCTTTTTCGGGCAGTCTTTGGCCATGTGGCCTGTTTGTTTGCAATTGAAACAGGCTCCTTTCCTCAGGAGGTCATATCGTTCGTCTGTGGTCATGGCGTCGATGTCCATTGCGTTTGGGTCTCTGGTAKTGGTTCTTTCTTGACCATAGCGGCTTGGGTATCTGGTTCCGGTGTATCTGGCTCCCTGGTTCTGGTTGTTCCTGCCCTTGTCTTTGGGGATTGGTTTTCCCAGCATAGCTTGAGCGAGTCTCCAGTTCTGGTTGAAACGAATGGCTTTATCTTTCCACTGAGTAAATGTCTTGGGAGGACTTTCGGAGTACACAATCTTGGTGAGAAGTCTTTGGTTCATTGTCTGTTTGAGGAGTTCAATCTTGTGCTTGTCATCGATGATCTTTGCTCTTCCACATAAGAGTTCGAATTCGGTGAAGAATTCTTCTGCTGGCATGGTTCCTTGTTTGAGAATTCTCAATTCGTTTTCGGCGTCTGTTTCCTCTGTAGTGGAATCAAAGGCAGCCTTGAGATCTCTCATAAAGTCGGCGATCTTCTGGTTGCTTATGTCAATGGCCCCAGCTATTTGGTGAAGTCGAAGATAATCATTTNTATCTCAGTAATGGCTGGGCCAAATTTCTCCATTTTTGCTGGGATAGGCAATTTAGATTTATTAAAAATTTATAGATGGGTTTCCCCCAGCATAGAAAACTATTAAGGGATGGATGCAGAAAGATGGTAGTGGATGTACTTCGCTTTTTTGTACCTATTTTTAGATCAGAAACTCGGCAYATAAATAGATCATGCAGATGTACCACTCAATTCCTCCACAAATATTGCTGTCCCTCCACATTTAAATACATAGGAGAGATCAGCTCATCTGTAACTTTCAAATGATGTTTTAAATGTGTGAATAGGAGGACTGGAAGGTGAGAAATAGACATGTAGTCTGCTTTTTTTGACTATTTTTGGGTCAAAACCTTGCAGCAACTATTGCTTGCTCAATATTTTTATGAATACTTTGCTTCAGCACCCCAAATTTTAATAGTAGAATCAGTCAATCTATATCTTCAATTTGGTAGTTTAATTGTGTGAATAGGTGAAGTGGAAGGTGGTGAATAGCCTACTGATTTCACTTTTTTGCCTGTTTTCATCACCAGCAAGATAGACCATTCAATATCTCAATGAATATTGACCCCCATGGTCCCATCTTTTACCAGCATCAACAATGCACCTATATCTTCAAAACTGCACCATGATTTGGGGTGTAGGGCAAGTAGGAGGGGCAGGAGGAGGTATGTATCATCATGTAGTCTGAGTTGGGAATGATTTGTAAGCAGATTCAACCATAATATCACCTCCTCAATTGCTTCACCAATACCTGCCACATTCACCTATAAAAAATATATTCTGAATCTCCTCATTTATAGCTTTCAGGTGATACCAATTTTATATGGGGAATAGGTCTAGAAGTACAGCAAACTTTTCATACTAGAGGAGGATGTAAACATTATGGTTTGTGATATGTATGTATTCATACAAGTAATTGGATTAATGGTAGTACATACACTGGGTAAAGTACAGTATAATATAGCATCATTCCACAGACAGCCACTGGATTGATAGCTACTCAAGATATAACTATTGCCCCAGTCTCATCTAACCATGTTGATTTGATATCTAGGTCTATGATTCCC
Source organism: Hypholoma sublateritium FD-334 SS-4 (assembly GCA_000827495.1). Classification (NCBI taxonomy): domain Eukaryota; kingdom Fungi; phylum Basidiomycota; class Agaricomycetes; order Agaricales; family Strophariaceae; genus Hypholoma; species Hypholoma sublateritium. The sequence goes on along the minus strand of KN817671.1, from coordinate 7,373 downwards.
TTTGAATATTGCTCCATGTTTCTGTATATAGAAACACAGACTTGTCCCTTTAGCCTGTTTCAATTCCTTATGTATATATTTTTGTTGGCATTTACATCTTGGTTTGTATAGCTAATATAAAGGATAGTCAAATTAGTAGGAACTGGGTTAGAATATGATAGATGTAAAAGACACAGTGTGTCTTGTAAGTTTGTATTGGAATTAGGCATCATTTAACTTTCACAATTAGCTGTCTGTCTCAGCAATAATGCTGTTAATAAACTTTTCATATTTTACAACAGGGATAGAGTTGAGCCAAGCTTGTTTTGTGTCAAAAATATAAAAAATGCTACTCCACCTGCCAATGAAGGACTGGAAGAACATAATTACTTTCCCATCTTTGGAAAAAGCACCAGAGCATAACAACAATCTCCTTCCACCATCAAACAAAGCAATGCAAGATGAATACAATGCTATTGCATTTGTATTATGCACCCAGCATGGCATACTAGTCTTGGTAATGCATTCCTTTACTTCAGGATATTCCTTAGATTCAAGACTGTCCACTGCTCCAGGACCCCATAAAGAAGTTGTTACGACTTCGAACGCAGAGCGTATAAGTCGTATTCGTTAATCTTTATTAGAGACGTTCAGGACGAACTGGTTGATGGTTCGAGGTCTGAAGTCGAGCTCGGTTCAGATACAAGCAGGTTAGATTCTCAAGAACTAGCTAAGGAACAAGCGAACCAACTGCTACGTATTTATAGTAAGCGTTAAATATAGGAACGACTATAACGAGTCTCATGTCCTCGGTACTAGTACACAAGAAGCTGGCTGTGGGATAGGTCGGTAAGCATAAGTGTAAGCCATTGGTAAGCATAGGTGTAAGCGGCTGAGCGATACGAGCGAACGAAGAGTAGATTGTAGTACATGAATGAATAATGGGGTCAGACGATGAAGAAGGATGTGACGAAAGAAAGGAAAACGTATCAGAAGTCACTTCACAATATGTACCAGTAACAGCTACAGAAAACCCTATAGTGGCACTTCCTTTGGCCAATTTGATGCTTCCTGCTTTGTCTAGTTCCACAGTTCAAGTAGCCACACCAGCAACTTTAGTAACTTTGATCCCAGCTTCAAATGTTGGATCTTCAGAATGGCTTGACAATCTGATGGCACTTATTGTTAATATCTCCCTTTGCTTCAAATTTACCATTTATACCAATCCCATAGCCTTCTGCAGTATCTGTAAGTCCAGTTTTCACTATGTTATCAATCACAATCTGAAAGGGAACATCACTGTCATCCAGTTCACCAATTTGGTCAACAATGTTGTTCTTGGGCTGAAGAATGTTCTCAGGTGGCAGGTCCATAGTGTTATCTTGTGAGGTGAGCTCTTTCTAAAAGTCCGGCCTTATCTGTTGAAGATCTCAGAGTTTTGACCTTGCTTCAGCACCAGTCAAGCAATTGTATGAGAGATTCCACTCTTGCACAATGCATTTTTCAAATGCCTATAAACATATATAGGTGAGAAAATGCTCTTTTCAGAGATTACTTGCTTACCTTCTTTACCAGGGATTTATTTTTTATTGTTTGGTATGTATTCCATATCCATCGCATACTCTGATTTCTCAGCGTGCCCCGCTGACTATTAAGGTTCACTATTGTCCCTTCCTGCAGCTGTTCCATTACCTTGTAGATGGTGTCTTCATGATAGGATCATTTCATTGAGAGCTTGAAGGGACACTGAATACTGACGTCGCAAGGTTGGGTAATACCTATGCATCCACCTGGAACAAAATTGAGTATTATACATGGATCTTTCTCTTTAATCCATGCACAAAACTCCTTTGATCAATGAACAAACCAAACATCAATTAACCAAAGTGCTTTCTACAATGATGGTAGCCCAAGTTCAGCCTTTACTTTCTCAAAGTAAAAAGCAAGGATATGGTTAACAAAATCTTTCATTGTCTCAATATTTGACCAGTAAGTAGTTGTTCCAGATTCCTGCAATAGAAATCCTAAGCTGATGAGGTCATTGTAGTTGGGTGCATTTGCTGGAGGCCATGAACATTTTGTTTTTCTAAAGTAGATAGCTTGCATTGGTAAGATAGTTCCACTGCATGCAACAGAGACTAGGATTGTGAATGCACATTTCTCCTTGTCCCTGCTAAGTGCAACCTGTTTTGATTCTGTTTTGGCCCATGTCATCTTGTCTTCTAGAGTGTACACAACTTGAGTCTGATCTGAATTTACAAAGAATTCTGCAGAAATGTCTTCTTCCTTAATAAGGTATGCTTTCTGGAAGAATGACTTCTTACATTAATCTTCCCAGTCTGCAAGTGTTTTTTGTGCAGCCTGAGTAGCCTTTCTATGAGACCAATGCATTGTATTGTGCAGCCAATTTTGCATGAAGAACTCGGAAGCTTTGAATGTTAATTTGTCAACAAATCTCTTCTCAAGAACATCAGGTGCGCTGGTAAGTATTGTTGCAAGCATAATGGCTTGAGCAGTAACAAGGGAAATACTTGCTCCAGCTGTGCAAATACTGGTCAAAATGGTCTTCACAGTGTTTGTAATCTCAGGATAATTTACCTGGTATACTGTTTGTCATTAAAAGGCTATTGAATAGTGAAAAAAAAACTTACAAGGATACCTTTACATCCACCCTTTTCATGACCAACATCATTTCCCTTTTTGATACATTCAAGTGTTTTATCAGACCACTGAGGTTTGGTATCTGAGTGATCTATCCATTTATCAAGAGTTGTATGGCTAAACTTTTTGAAAACATCAGGACTTGATTTTTTGAGCTCTCGTTCAATAGCGCAAGTGCTCCAATTAGGACCACCTGCCATGATTCATGTTGCCTTGATTTTCTAGAAAAGAAATAGCATAAACCCATTTGTGTATATTGCCTTCTTTTTTGGAAGGGTTGCCTTTTGGCCTTGTGGCTTCCTTCATTTCTCTTTGAAAGTCTGGTTTAACACTTTTGCAGGTCAACTTAGCTCAGAAAGTGTGTTGCCTAAATCAAGTGTGAGATGATACTTCAAGTCAATGATGATCTGCTGGTAGTGATAAAATATTGGTTAGCCATTGATAAAGAGTATGCACTGTGGACTTACCTTCTTTCTTTTCCCTCCAGGACTCCACAGGCCCAAGCTAATTTTGGATTTCTTTAGATGTGCATACTGGAGTCATTTATGCTCATGATTGTGAATTCGTGTCCTTATTTCCTGATGGTGTTTAGCCCTTTCCATATGATATTTAACATTTTCCATTTGATTTTTCATTCTTCCTTCATTTTTGCGTGAAACTGATGCTGTTCTTGTTCATTTGCTTTTTTGAAGTAATAAAGAAGACCTTTTGGTTCCTTGTTCTTAGCAAGGGCGGCTTCTCCTTTCTCTAATGCACTTCAAATTGATAATTTACAGGTGAGCCATGGCTTCTTTTGCATGGTTTCTGGAAGGGTGGTGGCCTGACTGTAGCTTTGACCTCACTTCACAGACATTGGGGTTTCTGTTGAGTATTTCTTTCTTTGCAAGGGAGTGTCATAAATATGTGTACTTTCTGTTTCCAACATGCTGTCATCCAAAGCTGATGAATCATTAGGGAACATATCTTCTGAAGCAAGGCTGATTCTATCTGATAAGTGTATTGTTTCATCAATGTTGGAGCACAAATTAATAGATTCATTTGAACTAAAACTGCCTTTATTGTACTCCTTTTCACAATCACTTTCAATATTCTATAAATAATAGTAAGTGACTGAAGCTGCAGTGAATCAAAGAAACAAGCTACTTACCTTTTTCCAGTTCAGGTGTTTAGTTTTATCAATAGATTTGCCATAGAATAAGAAACCATTAAGGGATGGATGCAGAAAGATGGTAGTGAATGTACTTCGCTTTTTTGTATCTATTTTTAGATTAGAAACTCGGCACATAAATAGATCATGCAGATGTACCACTCAATTTCTCCACAAATATTGCTGTCCCTCCACATTTAAATACATAGGAGAGATCAGCTCATCTGTAACTTTCAAATAATGTCTTAAATGTGTGAATAGGAGGACTGGAAGGTGAGAAATAGACATGTAGTCTGCTTTTTTAGACTATTTTTAGGCCAAAACCTTGCAGCAAGTATTGCTTGCTCAATATTTTTATGAATACTTTGCTTCAGCACCCCAAATTTTAATAGTARAATCAATCAATCTATATCTTCAATTTGGTAGTCTGATTGTGTGAATAGGTGAAGTGGAAGGTGGTGAATAGCCTACTGATTTCACTTTTTTGCCTATTTTCATTACCAATTGCTTCACCAATACCTGCCACATTCACCCATAAAAAATATATTCTGAATCTCCTCATTCATAGCTTTCAGGTGATATGAATTTTATGTGGGGAAGCATTCTAGAACTGCAGCAAACTTCGCTTTTTTGGGCCTGTGGCACATGCTAATCAAATACTAATGGTGGCATCATCCCTCTTCCCACCAGCACAGATAAGAGTCTACCTCTGTCAATTCATGAGGGATTTCCTTCAAATCTTTTAGATAGTGTAATGGTAGTATATACATATATGGTTTGAGTATTTATGCAGCAGATCAAGCAAGTTGAATGAGTGAAAACCCCAAAGTACACTATCTCCTCCTCCCCCTTTTGAATGATTAACTTGTTTCATAGTCAATTCTAATCGGACAGACATGCTAAGACATGCATTAGAAAAACCTTTACTAGGAATAAACATATATGCTGCAATTTACAGAATAGCTGCATTTATAACAACATTATTCACTAAGCAAGTAGAGCAGGATCACAGATGCATCTCAATTGCATCTGGGGTCACCCTTGCTGCTGGTCCTGATTCAATGGTTGAACTAGGTGACTATGTCTATTACCTAAAGCTTTGGTATTACAGAATTTGAATATTTACTCAAATGAGCTCTCCATGAAATATCTCACCAGTGGGTGGCATCTTTAATCATTAAACTGTGGATACAGCCACAAGATCATCTCAAAACTGCCACAAGTCCAGCCGGGAATGAAATGAGGTTTATTTCATTATAGCTGGATTTCATTAGTTTTATATTTTATATTTCATATGGTCCCAGGCTTCATTGAAGTTATGAAATAGGTTTCATTAATCTTGAGTTTTATTAAAAGCAGGTTATTCATTATTATGTGGTATTTCATTAAATATCTGTGAGTAAGTTTCACTATATAGCAGGCATTTCATTGAATATCAACACTCTCATTATTCTATAGGATTTCATGGTTGTTGGCCTGCACTTATGCCCAAGCAAGCAAACTTTGAGCCTTTAAATAACCATCAAATGCTTGGCAAAGGCCAAATCTGCTGCTTTCATAAAGTCTCAAGGGTGCTTCATTAACTGGACTTTAACTCATATTGCTATTAATAGCACACAGGCAAAAAAAGTAACTTATGAAAGTAATGAAATTGCAGAGTTTATATATTTAACAAAATCCTATTACCAATGAAATGCCCTAAACTAGTGAAAATTACAGGGCTACTTCGTTACAAGTTATAATAAAATCAGTATAAATATTGAAATAGCAGTATATATAAAGTATACCAAGAACATATGAAATTCTACAGATTAATGAGAATGTTGATATTCAATGAAATGCCTGCTATATAATGAAACTCATTTACGGTGAGAGGCTGACTGTGAGTCTAGACTCGAATCTCTCAAAACAAAACAAAACCCCAGCGGAGAGAGATCTTAACTAGGATTGAGCAATGCTCTACAACCAGTATAAGAACTCTACAGAGTGCGGTACTCCCTGGTATGAGTCTGTTTTGTCTGAGAATCTGTCTTGATTCACAAATCTTTGCCCCAAGTTCGATTTGATAGAGAATTATTCAAATCTCATATGGTTCTCCGATCGATTTTACACAACAAGCTCGCTATCACTGGGTGATCACAGAACATGTATGTTTTAAGGTTTTATTTATTTTGGGGTAACCAGGTTTTGTTGAGACAATGACGCAGATCGTCTGCAATAAACCAATGCAAGTTCTCTTGACTGCGAATCTTTCTTGAAAAGGTATCTGATCAATAACACTTCGGACCCTTCCTGGCGTCATAAATGCTGATCCCTCTTGGACCGTAAAAACTCGATGTCAAGGCTTCCTGCCTAGTAATCACAACGCTCAGAACCTCTTGTTCAAAAGCATGGAATCTCTTGTATTTTTATCCTTAGGTATTTCGAATACCCCTCCTTCTTGGAGACATTTCTAGTACTGTGGGGTACAATTGATTGATTCTTAGAAACGTTCTCTAGCTAGCTATATACTGTACAAATTGTGTGGTCTCAGTCTCAAATTTAAATAATAACAAATCGTTTCTAACAAGCCAAGAATATAGGTGTAGGGTTTCTACGCCTTGCGGTGATGAAGTTCATGCAGATATTCAAGATAAGCCAGTATTTTTACTGCCTCAAACACCAGCTGACTCTTTAGCCGAACGTTTCTAGAATCTCTCTATCCTAAAACAAATAATCTTTTCCCAAGTTATTGTATTTGCTCTGAGATAATGGTGCCGTGAGGACATTTCATCTGCTTTCTGCAGGGCAAGGACGTGGCTAATGCCGTTATACCCTATTTTTAGGATCCGCGAGCGCTTCACACATTGTCTTGAAACATTCTCAGATCATCGAGCCAGATCAAATAATCACATGCCCATCTATTTCTCCTCTGCAGATGTATCTTGTTCATACTGCCCCGTTTAATGGTCATAGAACCATGCTGCGGTCCCTTGATAATAGAAGGGGATGATAGTTCCTTGTTAGAACGGTTYGCTGGAGTCTCATAGCRAGTTTTTGTACTGTCTCCCGGTTTGTCAAGGGAACACCCTTTGATAGAGACGCTGCCCATAACTCCCATCGTCACAGACTCATGAGCTAGGACCATTCTCAACTAATTTTATTATCTGCCTTCTTTGAACTGCTGATGAGGGCACATCTCAGTCCCTTATTATCTGCCTTCGACACATGTTTAATGCTCCGAAAAGCAAAAATCCACGTGTAGTCCAAAAGTGACCTTATCAATGGATATTCAATGAAATACCACATAATAATGAATAACCTGCTTTTAATAAAACTCAAGATTAATGAAACCTATTTCATAACTTCAATGAAGCCTGGGACCATATGAAATATGAAATATAAAACTAATGAAATCCAGTTATAATGAAATAAACCTTATTTCATTCCCTGCTGGACCTGTGGCAGTTTTGAGATGATCTTGTGGCTATCCACAGTTTAATGATTAAAGTGCCACCCACCAGTCATTCTACATTGCAATGATCTGTTGCATACTTGCAGAGCAAATCCAAAGTCATCCTGGGCTGAAGTCCTGGGACTGGAGGGA
>KN817670.1:3666-75265 GCA_000827495.1 Hypholoma sublateritium FD-334 SS-4 | reverse complement strand
CGTCCCACTGAAGTCGTACAGTGCTTCCACCTTCTTGAGGATAATTTTCGCCTTTTGCTATGCCAGACCGGAAGTCATGGGCTGGGATCCAGCGATTAGAGTCAATCCGTCTACCGCCGAGGTCATGAGCATTGACGTCACTGGTTTCTTAGAGGACACCGGAGTTGTCGTGACACGTACRTTCCAAATCGTCAGGCTCCTGCACAGCTCTCCAATTTTATATGGCCGTGGAACCAAAGTTTGGATCGTCAGGGATGAACAAGGCCGGTTCTTTGTTCTGAAGGACAGCTGGACTCTTGCCAATAGAAGTGTCTCAGAGGTCGACTTCATTCAACATATCACTCGTGCCATTCAAGACGATCCAGACGGGTATCTCTTCAAGTATATCTGCCCTAGATATCACATTGGTCAGGAAAAGGTTTGGTCGACGGAAACAATTCGTGGCCAGCTCGACAAAGGGCCCGTTCGTATTCAGCGACGCATTGTTACAGGGCCCATTGGAGATCCCATAACCTCATTTCGGTCCAAGAGGGAGTTTGTTTCTGTCCTCCTTGATATTGTCAATGGTACGTCTTTTGCCCGTGTTGACGATGAACATTTCTAAGTTTGTTTTAGGGTTGGAGTTCCTCAACAACAAAGTAGGGGTAATTCATGGGGATATATCCATGAATAACATCATGATTAACCGAGTCTGGGGGCACGGGCCTGATGACTCTCCTTCCCAACTTCGTGCGATTGCTTGCGCTGCAGCCGGCAACATCGCTAATGCTAACAATCAGAACAATTCCATGTCTCAATCCACTGTACAAGCGCTTGCTACCTCTACCGCCGTCAGCCAAGCATCTACTTCCACAACTGACATCAGTCCAGCATCTGCTCCCTCAACTGCCATCAACCGAACRCCTGCTGCCTTGGCCACAGCGGCTTCAGCCGCCCAAGTCCCTACTACTTTGCCCTCCCTCACTCAAGCGCCTGCTGCTTTTGTCATCGCTCCAGTGCCTGCCGTGCCCGCCATCGCTCAAGCGCCTGCCGCGCCCGCCGTCGCTCAAGCGCCTGCCGCGCCCGTCGTCGCTCAAGCACCCTCTACCTCCGCTGCTGCTTCCCCCACCATTGCTGAAGCGCCTACTACCACCTCCACCATCGCTCAAGGGCTTGTCACCTCCGAATTGGCGCCTGTCGTTCCATCATCTGCTTTACGTTCTGAGATTGGGTCTGTGGCTGATGTCGCAGGCACCACAGAACATATTGAATCTGCTGGCATGCTTATCGACTGCGATTTCATGCGATATTGTGATCAGGACACCCATTTGACATCGGTAAGGAAACAAGGTTTCAAGTCACTTAATATGCTTAACAAATTTTATATAGGGAACATTGCCCTTCATGGCGATTGAGGCCTTACGTGGTGGTGCCCCCGGTGGGCATTACCGACATCACTCTGGACATGACCTGGAATCTCTGCTGTATACCATCTTGACTATCTGCCATTACACAGTCGGAGCTGGCGGCCAGCTACGYGAAGCGAAAACGGAGAGCAAGGAAATCGAGCTGAATGTGTGGTTTACGACGGCCGAACGAGGACAGTTGGCAAAGGAAAAGGCGATCACTCTCCAGGCATTCACGACCTATCTGAAAGATGGCCTATCCCCCTACTGGGCCGATTTTGCCGAATACTTGCAGGATCTGATCAAGGTGACGTGGGATACAAGCGGGGTTTCACTTATCGAGAAACCGAATATTGCCACGCATGCCGCCTACCGCGACATCCTCCAGAGAGCACTCAATCTGTACAACCAAGAAGAGACAGCAAGTCTTGCCCATTATGCTGTCGTCCCCAAGGCGAAGCGGGCACTCGTGAACCAGTTTTTGCCACAAGCCAAGCGGGCACGTTTAGATAGCGCTAATTCCTCCGTGGAGAGTCTGCTATCCCGGCCGGACGTTGTTCGATCTTTCCAAGACTACCGCCCATCTGTCGAGACATCTTCACAAGAGGACATCACCAACGTGGGCTCTGGGTGAGAGCACCTGCATTTGTCCATTTCTTGGTGTCATTCAAGTTGTTGGTATCAAACACTGTTGTTATATGGCCGCTTCTCTTCCTCGTGTCTTTCTATCTCTGATGTCCATATCATTTACTATGTTGTACGCCTCTTGGAAGTAGCATTCGAGCAGTAGTATGTGTTGTACGGCCTGTGTCGACGTCCTCGCGGACTTTGTAAATATAATTATGTCATTGCTTGTGTAATATACAGCCGGAATTCTGAACGTAGYCTCCCCTTTCTCGTCAACCATGAACACTGGGCATGCAAGTTTCGAGGCATGTATTCGCGCTCCCAGTCCTGCCCCTAATTTTCTTGCTATGCCGGCCTTTGGTGCCCCGGCTCATGTTGGTTTTTCTGCGCAAAGTACCCAATTTCCTCCAGCACCTGTTACATCAAATAGTATCGAGACCACAGACAGTTCTATCTACTCCAGACCCTATAGTATGGAAAGTACGGGATCAAGAACGGTAAGTATAATAGTTCTATGGATCTTAATTGAATCAGATAACCCACTCGTTTGCATAGAGTTGGTCGTCAGCAGAGATGAACTGGGCTCGGCGAGGAGCGGCCGTCGAAGATGCCAATAGAACCCTTCAGCAAGAGAATTCAGAACTCGCAAAGCAGGTTTCTGTCTGGCAAATCAAATTTGAGACCCTTCAGTATGTTTCTGCCAGTCTGCAGTTGCTCCGTGCTACTACTAACTGCTCCGCAAGGATCGCGTACAACCTTTTATTAGAACGAGTACCTGCACCTCTTGAAGCAGAGCGCAAAAAGTTGCAACCTGAAGATTACATGTCTATTGACTTCTGGTACAAACACCAATGGGTATCRTCGTCAGGAAACCGTGTCATGGACATATCCGCGAAGGTCGAGAACGAGAACGAGAACGAGAACGAGGACGAAGATATCGAGCTCCACGCAGAGGGTGAAGAGTTGGGATCCCGGCCCGTGTCTCCTGCTCCAGAGGTTCGACGCGGTCAAGGGCGCAGCCGTGCAGGAATCAATGTTACGATGRGGTACATCCAGGACAAGGATGGCAAGGTCATCGATGGACATCGCGCACGAGAGATTCGTATCCATGCCCGTGCCATCTTTGTTGGCTTTGCGATGCAAGGAAAACACTTTACTTCTTGGGGTGATGCTGATGCTGCGAGTCGCAAATGTTTCTACAATGAGATGGTGCTCCGTTTTGAAGAGCTTCAGTACTGCGACCTCGACTGGAAAGCCGAACAAATTGCGACCGACACGTTTCCTGGATGGAAAACGACCTGGCTCAAGAAGCAGAAGAAAGCGTCGCTCGAGCAGCAAAATGGACTGAAACGATTGCGCCAAGGGTCCACTACCGAGAAACCTGACCCGTCAATGAAGCGGATGAAAGCCGTGGAGATGGGTACGTCAATGTCATCGGCACCTCTTCCTGAATTGCCCGGAACTTCTCAGGTAAGTCGCAGTTCTTTTTCATCATGATCTCTGACCAATGGCTTTGGTTCACAGCCAGTTCCAAGCGTAAACATCATACCGAACACCCCTGCCAGGCCTCTGCTGGCTGCTGTACGTTGCTTTCCTTCTCTTCCAACATGGAGCAATATCCTGATTTTCCAGACAGCAGCTGCCCTTCGACCCTTCTCTCCTCCAAGGCAACAAGCCGCGTTATGACCTCGCCGTATGTTCTTCGAATCTGAGCATAACACCCAACTGATTGATCTAGTCGGACCTGAAGATCGGTAATCCTCTCTCCGTCCATAATGATCTGGGTGCTTTTGCCGAACGGCTTTTACCTGCAGTACCTGGCCTAGCTTTTGGATCAGAAACTCGCCAGCTGCATGTGGTGAATAACACTCAAACAGCTATAGAAGATCACGCAGTAGCTATCCAGAATCCTCCCGCGAAACGAACACGTACAGGAATGACTAAAATGCGTCCCAGTAAGACAAGTACTACGCCGAGGTAGAGTCCCTCTTCCATCTCATAGCTGGTATCTTACCTATATTCTTCTAAGGAATCTCTGTGCCCTTGAATGGGCCGCCTCAAATCCGAAGGGGACAACTGATGAATTCAGTAGCTACTACGATGGTCTCTCTGCGGAGGAGAAGCAGGTGAGCATTCTAAAACACTTCAGCAATATCTATCTAACATACCTGATGCTCCAGAAATGGGAAAAGCTATCGCTCGAGGCGAAGGAGTCGGGGAAGACTGCGAGTGATTAGATTCCCGCCCTACAATCATGAATTTTTTCTCTCTCGTCACTCGATTGACTAGTCGCCTCAAACTTTTGTGCTCTGCTCTTCACTTCCTCATCATCCCAATCACTTTCAGCATAAACCACAGGATGTTAGGCGGCCAGTTTGCTTGTTGCGGGTTCTTCRCCATGACGTCCATTTCTCTCCATTACCATACATTTCACATACCTACATAATACACCGTGAATTCGTTAGAAATAGACATGCCTGTTTCATGTTTCGGCTAATTCAGTCCTATTTCCAGCAATATGTCCCCAATTCCGGCAAGTTGTCTGCGTGATAAGATTTGAAAACATAGGTCAAGATATTTCTATTAAATTTTGACCTAGATCAAATCGCCATCAATCACCGGGCCTCGGACGGCATGGAGCCGTTTTTGACTGGGGTTGCCGACCCATTTCCCACGTTACCGTATTTCGAACGACTGCGCGGGGACAAAATCGCTGCGAAGGCGAGTCATACAAAACCCGGTGTTGGTTCTTTTCAAGTGTTTCCAGGCCCGAATGAAAGTTCGACCCTCTGATATTGCTCAACGTTTGCCTTGTACTGCCCTAATTCCAAGCTAATACCCACCCTCACCATCGCCGGCCAAGCCTAGTGTTCGTATCTTTTCCATTCAAACTCGCTATGGGTCTCAAGAAAGACTTTCGATGACCTTAATCTCTGGCAGCCCTTCGGCGTGTATCTCCGGCAGTAAACACCCATCCACCGATGTCGTTGTCGCAACAAGCGCCGATCCTCGAATTGAATCGCGACATCCTCTGGGAGATCTTCGGGCGAAGTGATTCCTTGAACGAAATTCGCCGCCTATCCCATGTCTGCTGGAAGTGGCGCGAAATCCTGCTCGAATCGTCAACCCTGTGGGCGCGTAACGTGGATCTTGACGCCTTGGACCAGAAATCCGATTGCTGGCGAAATCTTGTGCTCGAGAGAACAGGGAAGGCGATGCTGTGCGTAACCGGAAGGGGACTGGTGTTGAGCTCGAAAACCCCTCTCTTTGACTTCGTCGCCGATGTGCTCGACAAACACTGGACACGGATCCGGGTCCTGAAAATCGATATGAACCTGGTAGATTCCGACCACGAGCGGATCCGCCAAGCATTTGATCGACCGGCGGCGAACCTGCAAATATTTTCGTACGTTTCAGGAACTTTAGGTCGGGCAGTACTGCCCCAAAATCTCATGCCCAACTTCCAACTGTGTACGGACACGCGCCGTCCCTCGTGGAGCTATATGTCCTTGCTTTTTTCCCGCTCAATATCGCCATTACAACACCAACACTTTTCACCAGAAATCTGCGGAAACTGGAACTTACCTGGCCATTGGTATTGAGGGAAGCCGACCTTCTCACTGCGTGCATGCAGATGCCTTTCATGGAGGAGCTTTCACTTTCACTTGCACGCTTCGTCAGGAGTCCCCCATCCAAAATAAACGCACTTCGTCCACCACTCCCGAGGTTAAAGTCAATTACGTTTACAGATGCCGATCCTGGTGTATACCCCGCATTTCTAGACCACATAATCCCCTCTGCATGTTGCAGATTATCTATTCAACACCGACTCGACCCTTGGAGCAGACTGGCAACCGAGGAATCGAGAGCAGAGGATATCGCGCATATGCACCGCGTCATGGGGCGCTATGTGGATTCCTACTTCGACCATAAAGCGGCTCCTGTGACGGAAATCATGCTGATGGTCTCTCAGTTTGGCTTCATGTTCCGACTTGGGATCTGGGGAGAGCGTGAAGATTTCTACATAGGCGTCGGATACAATCGCATACACGATTCATCTGTCAATACCCTCCGGGTAATGCTCGATTGTCTTTCGACCTACAAGTTCTCCCGAAATATAGCCAAGCTGCATTTCATTTCAGGACTTTATGACAACTCTACGAACCACCCTCTTTCTTTCAAAGTCCTTGGTTCTATGAACGCTATCACCACGCTCATGACAGACCGCGTGGGACTCTTGTACCTCGGACGGCTCCCACATCACGAAACACTTTTTCCCCGTCTTGAAACCATTTCATTACGGCTTGTATGTAGACCACGTGGCGGCGTAGAGGAAGAGGGTGTTTTTCAGTTCCTATTCAGCCGACATTCAAGTGTACCTATCAAGGTCCTCGACTTGACCAGTAGCAGCTGGCCGCTGGCAGATTTGCGCTTTTTGGATACGCTATCCGGCTTGAAAGTCGCGTGGAAGTCGCGATCTGACACTCCAATTGAATACGTGTGCGGAAATGGAGACCGGCAACAGCTTTTCCTGCTCGACGATGGTGCTTTGAATTAGGGGATAAGTACATGATGTTCGCTATGCGGTTTCTGAATCTGAACAAAATCAGTATGTATCTGTGATATTTCAAAGCTATGTGACATGCATCTCCAGTCTAGCAGCAACAGTGACGATGCAGTGCATGTCAGTGGACGATTCGCACATTGTGCTTGCGTCTGTTGGTAGTTGTAGCTAATGTAATCAGCTTGGGGTAGAGGCGCTTCTGGCAGCGCTTAAGGACGGCCGTGCGTGGGACAGGGTGTGCGTGCCATGGTAAGTACATACCGTCCGCTTCCCTGATTTCTGTTGAACTGTCCGAACCTGAACGTTGACGCGTTGACGTTGAGCCTGAGCTTCCTTTCCACTACTATCACTTCCTCACTTCACAATTTTGAACTTCCTCCACCTTTTCCTTAAACTCTGTTATAAACACCCATTGACGTTCGCTTCGCTATCCCTTCCTGTTCTATCTTTGAGGCATAAGGCAGACACAGCAAAAACGCTCCCACTGTCCCTTCTACTTGTGAGTCTCGATAGAGTCTACGGGCGGCTCTATTATCATTTGACATAATATCTGCAGTGTACAGCTCTCCACAAACGAACAATGTCCCATCCGCAGCGCAAGGACAGCAAGCGCCCATGATGAAGTTGAGCCGCGACCTGCTCTGGGAGATTTTTGGGCTATGCAATTCCCTGGATGACATTGGTAGTTCGTCACAAGTTTGTTCGAGGTGGCGTGAATTCCTGCTCGAATCTCCACCTATGTGGGCGGGGAATGTCGATCTTTCCGCACTGTACCATTCATCCAATCGCTGGCGAAATCTCGTGCTCAAGAGAATTACTTGCAGTCGGGTTTCTTGGGGTTTCCACATCCCGCCTTCGATATATCAAGCCTGTCTAGATACCAGCGGCGCGTTCTCCAAAAATAGCGGTCAATAGCCACGATTTCCCCTCGACACCGGAATAGAAATATCGGTCCGTATCTAAGTACATCATGACGCGCAGCACCAACTGTCAATTGGCCGTCATTTTCGGTTTGCTTTCAGTACGAAATGCGTCTGCTGGAGGGATTGGCTGCAGAGATAGGTATCAACGCCCCTGGAGTTACTTCGTCACTTTGTCTGATGAACATCGAGTTATTGCCAACGCACATTCCGTCCGTGCGTATGCTTCGGAGCCACAGTGACGGGCCTGGGCGAGCCATGGGTGCGGCTACGATTTCTGGTGCGCCCGCGTGCGGGGCGGAGCGCTCCTGGGCGCGCGCTGAACCTTGTGCGCTGCGCGCATGTGCCGGCGGAATAGGATCGAAACGGAATGAGCCAGCGTCCGGCATGCGTCGATATCGATGCCGTGCTGGCGGTCACAGGCTTCCTGCAGCGGTGGCGCACCGCTTGTCGCAGACTCGATAATTAGAGCTTACTAGTGTTCATTGGACGTCCGCCAACACCGTGGCTGGGGCGAGTGCGCCGGCGAGCTCCAGCTCCAGCTGCGGTTTATGAGTCGTTAGAAGGGATCCACGGGCCACTCGCCTTGTTTATTTGGAAGGTCGGGAGTGCCCCCCAATGTTGCATGAAGACGCACGCTCGAGCTCATGTAGCACATCGTCCGTGCGCGTTCGAACTCCTGCCCAGTGTCGGTACACACACAGAGTGTATTAATAATAGATGCGAACTTTTTGGAAGCGAAAACGAAAAGGGTGGAACCGGGGGAGGAAAGGGAAGGAGCGAGCCTGAGCGAGCCGAACACGTCGTCTAGCGCGGATGCCCCCGGCCCGTGCGGCGTGGGAGTCTCACGACCGCGCGGAACGCGAGCACACAGCGCGCGCTCCCGGTCTGCGCGCAACGCGGGTATACGCAAGGTCCACACACGTCAGGAAGAAATAAGGCGTTCAGATAATTTTGGATGTCTGCTGAGGCTCGATCCCTCAATGCTGCTAACACCGGTATGATACCGCAGACGAGGGTCCAAGATCTGTTCATATTTTATTTTTCGGCAGAAACGGAAGAAAATATGGTACAGGCCTGTATACGGTGCGGCTGACTTTATGTTCTACCATTGATCACGAACTTGCTCTTGTATGATGTCTACGTACTTAAGAACGGCTGGTACCCTTGCCGTACCAAACATACAAGGAGACTTGTCGTGCTACTGCAAAGAAGACAGCCCACGCCCTTCCCATCGGCAACAAGTCAGCATTACGCTGTGCACAGGGAAAATAGCCCAATTGAAACTCACCAATACAGGAGCACCCTCTCCCAGTACGTCCACTGCGAAAACTCAGATACCAGGTCAGTTTCCCAAGGATTCCTCCGCGCTAGCCCTAACCTGCGCAAAATATACCGCAGGCAGAAGTATAGCGTCTCTGCAAAGCACGGACTGAAGACACCTGCCATCAAATCAAAGCATAATAAAGATGCCGGGACTCCCAGTCCCGGAAACTGTGGGCGCAAAAAATTTGACGCTTGTCCCACTAGCGAGCCCAACATTACATTTGAAAGACCTTGAAAGGATCGGGATTGCATTAGAATCAACTTGGTCCACCTAGGCGGCAGCAATGGCTGGGTGACCTACCCCACACTGTTACCAGTAATAGATACTCGGTCAGCCATGTCTAAAGATTGGAAAGATACTCACAGAAAAGATCTACAGCTTCACCTGGGGACAGATACCAGCTTTTTAGCTGTTCTCTTTGAAGAAGCGTCAGAATCAAGATAGGCACACTGCCAATAAACATACATTATTATAGACCCAAATACGCCACGAACAAGGGAAAATGCCTTGAAGACTGCAGTGACAGCCGAAAAACGCTTAACCGACATCACTACCCCGGACACAACGAGAGCGATCCGCTCAGATTCTGGCATGCAGCGGGTAGTAGTTGGCAGATATAACGGAAAAACCGTGCTGGCTTCTTTATATTCATCGGTTTCAATTAAAGGTTCCGTTTCGGTATAATTGGGGGACAAGGCTTTGCAGTCTTCAGCTATAGAGTCAGACATGCCAGCGACGGAAGCCGGTTCCCTGCCCGTTGATCAGATAAATGCACGCAAGTTGATAGACGACGTGGTGTTCATACCGTGACACGCTAGTGAGACTGGTCGGGTTGGGCAAGGCTGTGGATTTGCCACCGGATGAGAACGGGGTCATGAGGACGGGGCTGGATTCAGACATCCGCTGTATGGGATGAATTGCGAAGGAGGTCTCGGAGAAGAGCAGGGGAAATATGAACAGGTATCACCAGTGATACCGGCACTGGAGATGGGAAGCGCTAAACGATTTAACGCTTGACTCAACCCTTTATAAAGTAGCGAAGATGCTTACGGCGCATGCAACGCAACAGACTGCAGCAACCTGATGACATGTCTGATATGGCGCACACTACCATCGGGCCAGCCATCACTGCGATTGAGTTCAGAAATATTTATTTATAAGTGACTTTGGTGCACTGCTGTGTGTTTGAATTGAATGAGTACAAATAAGAGACCTACATATACAATATATGTTACCCAGAGACGGAAAAGGCCACGTAATAATTGTCGCTCTCATTGGGGTCTGCGTTTCCTCCGAAATCTCCGTCTGGCGCCTATCTACCTTTTAGACGCGCCAAGCACAGAACTTGGCGGTGACTCGAAGTCGGGTTTCCTGGGCCTCCTCGAATATATCAAGCCAGCTCCGAAAATAGTGGTGGTGGTAACCACAGTTCACCGTCGACTCTGACACCGGAATAGAAATACCCATCTAAGTGCAGGCGCGCATCATCCGCTGTCCACTGTCCGTCATCTTCTGTATGTATTCAGTCCGGAATACGCCGTCTGCTTGAAAACCCGTCTCGTACGGGCCCGGCGCGCTCGGGGAGCGCCGCCGGGCCCCGCCCTCCGAGCCCACCGCCGCCTCCGCGTCGGAGTGGTCGCTGAAGTCGTCGAACACTTCATCCCCGTAGACTTTGTCGACAGGCCGCGCCCGCGCGAGGTCATAAAACGCCGGCCGGAGGACCGCGCCGTATTTGCGCCCGAGCGTCACCACCCTCACCAGAAGCGCGATGTCGGCGGGGCCGCCGCGGGGCATTTCGTCTGGGACGAACCGCGCGAGGACGTGCTGAATGCAGAAGTCGCCGTAGCCCCGCGCGCCGTAGAAGGTGGCCGCTTCGAGGAGGGGCGCGCCGTCCGCGAGCTTGGGCGGTATGGTGATCTATTTGCACATTTATTCCCACCCCCGCCCCCCGTCTGATGGCATGCCCCGCGCGCCCCAGGAAGCTGTGTATCCCTTGAACACCACACCACGATCCTCAGACTGATATTTAAAGTAGATAAATGATGTATATGGCACTTTAATAAAATAATGGTGGTAAATTTGTGATGAACCTGGCGTAAGACAATCCTTCTTGAACTCTTCGGCGAATCGTGGGAATGCGGCATGTGAACTATGAACTTCGTCGAATGTCATGGTCACTGTGAGCGCGTGCTCGGCGCTCAGCGCTCATCGATATCAGTGCAATGAACCGGTGCTTCGTTAGGGAAGCCGAATTTTTACAGTGTACCATATTACGTACCATGAGCGCCTAATTTTGCCGTTCTCGATTGGACAAACGGAATGCCGTCACGGTCATCAACTCGCTTGACTGCCTTGTTTGTGTTATCATATGCGCGACCACTAACCGAGTTGTCGCGAGTGCCATGACCAACCATAAGAGCGGAATCCTCGTCCCCGTCCAGCGCCGCTGCGCATGTTTGATGCATATGGGCGCGTACTCCAGTCTCCGACTAGTAGGTTGTGGGCGGTGTGGTGCTGAACCGGTGCGCCGAAGAGCTTCCGGAATAGAATCCACGAGATAGGTGCACATTATAATCAAATCAGTGTATTTACAAGTAAGTAACTATCTATCCAATTACATACCTGCATGTCGCCCTTGGTAGCAGGTGTACTTGCATACTTGTAGCCTAATCACTGAAACGTGAATTTTTTGGCTTCTAAATTTTTGTTTAGGCATAATATACTTTATTTATATGCTTTATATTTCTGTAGGACCATGGTGAAGGGGTAATCAAACGATATGAAGCTTCCTGGGGCGCGCGGGGCATGCCATCAGACGGCGGGCGGGGGTGGGAATAAATGTGCAAATAGATCACCATAGGGCGGCGGGTGCACGTAGCCGCTGCGCGCCTGCCGAAGGGTAGACGTGGGACGCACATTGCATCGGACATCGCCGTCAGGAGCAGCGAGAAGGACTGCAGGTGCTTTTCACGTCCAAGTAGAACAAATCGCGCCCGTCCACGTCCCCGACAGTCGCCAGCACACTGCTAATCGTACGCTGGCCCGGACACCGCGCCGCAGGGCGGTGCCGCCCCGCTGTGCGATGCGGGCGGCGAACCAGGTCGATTCAGCGACGAGGCGGCTCTTGAGGAGTTTGAAGCGAGTGTCGCCTATCTGCAGGCGCAGATTGCGTCCGTCCGCTGCCCAGTGCGTGTCGTGTTGTCCGCAGATTTTCCGCGCCTTGGGGGCGTGCGGCGCACTTGTTTTAAGCTCGCGCTCATTTTTGGTTTTTCGCTTCGCCCCAGTCGCGGTTCGGGACGACATTCTCCAAGGGGAGCTGGATGGCCGGATATTCTAGCGGGTAAGCGCCTGCCTGGTGATATGTACGTATTACTTATAGTAATAGTATGTGCTGCATTTTCAGAATAAGATGCTGCGCACCCGGAAAGAAAGTTAGAGCTGACCCAAAGAAACCACAGACTTCCAGGTATACGAACGTCGAAAATAGGGCGATGCGTGTGATGGTGGTGGTTCGCCTGCGCGCACTGGTACGAGAGTCTACCTAGGGGGCCAGTCGCGGCAGCGCAGTGTATCTCACGTACATACGTGCCGTGCACCGCCTGCCCGGTGGCTGCCGCGCGCACACACACACACGAGAGAGAGATAGAGAACGCGATGCCCTGCGAGCTAGGGCGCTGCAGATCAGGGCAGGCCCTACTTATCATAATCCTCAGGGCGCGCGGCGCACGGCGGCCGCCGGCCGGCCAAGACGCGCGCTCAAGCGCAAGCGAGCGCCGACGCGGCGGAGCGTGCAAATAAGCAAGCACGAGAGCGCGGGCGCAGCTGCTCGCGATCCGATGGACATATCAAAATATATGCTATGCCAACATACGCATCTATACGCATGAGCATAAGGGGCGGGGGAGCACAGCCCCCCCCCCCCCCGCTGATGCGATGCGCGGAACACGACTGCGGAGGAGATGCACACAGCGCCCAACGGTATCAGGATGTGGCGTCCACGCCAGTGGGACCCACCGTCTGAGAGGGCAGAGAGCGGGAACGCGGACAGAGGCGAAAGCACGATGGATAGATAAATAGCAGCGTGTACACTAACGGGCGAACGAAGTCGAATGAAGTCGAAAGCGAGAGCAGGAAAGGGGGAGGAGGCAGCCCAACGCCAAAGCCAAGCGACCGGGCCTGCGGGCTCAGCGAGCAAGGGCTACAGCAGCCCCGCGTCCTCCAGCGCATGCGTGTGCCCCCCGGGCGCGAGCCACGCCTGCACCTCGCCCGCCTCTGCGCCCAGCGCGAGCCGCGGGAGGCGCACCGCCGCGTGGAACGCGAGCACCACCAGCACCAAGAGGAGGAGCGCCACCACCCTCACACGGGCACCCGAGGCGTGCGCGGCGAGGCGCTGGCGCAGGGAGTGCGCCTGCGCAGGCGCGGCGGGCGGCGCGAGGAAGGCGATGGCGAAGTCGCGCGTGGAGGACGGCGAGGAGGGCGTGACGATTATCGCGGGGAGGGGCGCCTTTTCCGCGACGAGCGGGAGGGTGAGGTCTGCGTGGGTGGTGGGGTGCGTGAACAGCGGCACGAGGTAGGCGGGGAGGGGGGGGACGTACCGAGCGGGGCGGGGACGAGCGCGTACTCGCTGCGCTTGGGCAGGCGGTGCTGGCGGGTCGCTGCAGCAGATCGTGTCAACGTCAGCCTTGCCGCCGGGCGCTGGCGTGTGCACTCACCAGGGCGAGACATCGTAGTTATCGGAATATATGCAGGGGCGTAGCAACGGCGAACAAGGGCAGAGGCGGGGGTCGAAGCAACGAGTGTGGGCAGCTGAAGAGCCGGCGGGGGGGTAGCAAAAAACACGCTAAGCGGCGGCGGCGGTGGTGGGTGTACAGAGAAGAGAATGAAATGCAACGAAATAGCCTTCGCGGAAGGTGTGAGCGTGGTGCAGGGCGGGCGGAGTTGCCATCAAATGTCGCTGCCAAGTGCTCACGTAAGGTCCCCTGAGAACGTGACCTGTATGCCGCCGGCGCCGGAGTATTGCCGGAGGACTTGCAGGCGCGCATAGCAGAGTCATGCACGTCGGTGGAAGGGACTGGCTGCACTTGCAGGTTTCTAGATCTGAAGCCAAGGGTGGAGAGACGGGAGCGATGACGAAAGGTTGAGATATTCAAAAATCATACAAAAACAGTCATGTAATAGAGTCTTACTAAAATGTGTCGGCCCTCGGGCAGCGGGCTCGGAGGACTCTGACTTACGTTGTCTCACAAAGATGCGCCGACGAACGACGGCGCAATACTTTGACGTGACCCGGAACCTACGTGAACACAGACGCACATCAAGCGCCCACAAGCAGCCCATTTTATCCCGCCCTCAGCTGTCGCCGGTCGGCCGACAGGAAGCCGACAGTCTACTGATACAGCTGAGCGCTAAATATATTTATATCGCCTGCGTATCATCCTCCCGCGACTTACTCACAGTTAATTACACGGTACTTACATGTGTGATCTGCCCAACTAAGTGGAGATCTACCCACTGCCATACCCCGCAGCGGAGTCCGTACTCACCTGTGCCCGGCCGCGAGAGCGCACCCAGATAAATGGTACAAAAACCAGCGCGGGTTAATGTTCAGCTTTTGCTGCGTATTTACCTGACAATGTCCGGATGGATGTCGTTTCGCACCTTGCAGCCGCACCTCCAATCTGCGCCGGCCAATGCCACTCCGATGTGTTATTTATTGCACACCACAGCATGCGGCGCACGCTCCGTGCGTTTCAAATGCCTCGCGCACACGTGGAATGGAAGGACGACGTCGCCGCGCACTCCACTACGTCGCGGTGAGCAGAACACTAAGACCAAACCGACCGGTCGTGTATTATGAAAGCCACTAGATATCGCTACTACGCAAGTGCACTCGGTTGCATATTCATTCAATATTCATTTTTCTGATTTATATTTACATCCATGGCCGTCAGCCAACGGCCCAAATTCCTGCGGTGAGCAGATACCTCTACCGACCGCCGGTTCCTCAAGCAGACGTCGGCATATTCCGGACTGAATACATACAGAAAATGACAGACAGTGGACAGCGGATGATGCACGCCTGTACTTACATACATAGATGGGTACTTCTATTCTGGTGTCAGAGTCGACGGTACACCGTGGTTACCACCCCCACTATTTTGGGAGCGTGCGCCGCCGAGCGCTATCTGCCTTGATATAAACAAGGAGGAGTGCGGAACCCCAAGAAATCCGACTTCGAGTCACCGCCGAGTTCTGTGCTTGGCGCTTCTAAAAGGTAAATAGGCGCGAGATGGAGCTTGGGAGGAAACGCAGACCCCAATGAGAGCGACGATTATTATGTGGCCTTTCTGTCTCTCGGATAACACATACTGCCCTGCTCTGCGCCCGCGCCCTAGCTCGTCGGCGCCGCCCCCCCCCCCCGCGCGCGCGTGTGTTTGCGCGGCAACCACCCGCCAGGCGCACGCGGTCTGTTGGGCGCTCGTACTACTTAGTGCGCGCCGCGCGCCGTGTGCCTTGTGTCAGTGGCGGGAGGCGGATAGCGGCGGTTCGACGGGGACGCGGGTGCGTGCGTGCGTGCGTGCGAGTCATCTAGTCTCCCGTAGCCAGTCAGCAGTTCCGGGGCTTTTATAATATTGGGCGGCGGCCTCCGCTGTGAGTGAGCACTTGGAATCAGTCTGGCGTCCCTGTTCGATCTGGATGCCGCGGCGTGCGTGCACTGGAGGATGCAGCGGACCTCGCGCACTGAGCGCTCAGCCAGTCCGTGAGGCCTAAGGTTACTGCACACAGGTGCGCCATCGCCGCCGCGCACTGGTCCACACACCGCTCGTACTGCTTATCACCCTCTTTATCGACCCGCATCTGCTCCTCGCACGTCGCGGGTCCCTTAATCCATCGCGCTCATGGGATCGCGCGACGGTCCGCGTGTCGACGTGAGCGGGGGTTTCGCGTCCGGAAACCGCAGAAATCTGCGGTTTCCTGCCCAAAATCTCCCCATCAACTGATGACGAAATATCTTGTCCCTACAATTTAATTTACAGCCGCTTGTCTGGCGCACATTCATGACGCTGCAAGCTATACTTACTTGCAGCCACACGCTGCGCCTAGCATAGACTGTCTTCCTCGCCTGGCTCCTGTATATTGTGGTCCCTCCGTCGGACGCAGCAAGGCGCCTTTCAACCGCATGCTGGAAGCGGTCCGGGACTCAGAGATGGCTCGGAGGGAGCCGCGGCGGGTGGGTGCGAGCAAGAAAACCCAATGGATGAAGAAGAGGCTCCGCCACAACGCGCGCGCGACCGTATGTGTGCCCAAGCGGTCCTGCCACCAGCGCGCGGCCTGCGTGGGCATGTGCCGCACGGCATCGCGCGCCTGACCGCATACAAGCAGGTAGATCCTGATGTTTGGCGACAGGCTGTGCTCGAGCCCCTTGACGACGGTGTAAATGCCAATAGGCGCCCGACCGATTCTTGGCGGACTACCTAAGGACTACCTACTACGTAGGCCCAGGGGATATAACAATTACCATCGCCGAAATAATTTTGGAAAGAGAATGTTTTACTGCATTTATGCATCTCCACGCGTGATCTGTGGAATATAATTATAATCACACAGATCCACCTCGAGTCACTTATAAGTTATATTTTTGAATCCGAGTATAGTCCAGGGTCCCACACCGGCGTGTACATCAGAAAACACGTCATTCGAAATCGAATGCTGCGGTTGTTTGGCCTTCACTGCATTTTCTCTACAAATTTAATAAAGCGCCGGTGCGAATGCTTTCAACACCCCCATTCCACGGCCACCTTTCTCAGACCAGCCCATATTCTCCGTCTATCTAATTCACCCACGGAAAATGCTCGGCGGGTGTGTCTGCTTCCCGCTGTACATCCCACAGAGTTGACCATCAGAGTCTCTAGGACAGAGACTCCCGCTGCCAATGCAGTCCCGGCCAGCTCCTTAGCAGTCCCCCGACCGATTTATCAAACTCGAATATCACGGTATATATCCTTCTGCCCATCGCGCCGATCTTGCTCACAAGTACACAGGGAACCAGCGTCCGTCGCGTCTGGATCACGCACGCAACTTGCAGTCCGTGCCCCACCAGAGCCTGGGATCAAAGTTACGTGGTGGAGGCTCCTGAATACCGCGGTTCTCGTCGTGTTTGGCGTAGCCAAGTCGGTTGCGAGTTTTCGAGGCAACGCGGTAATTTCCAACGTGTTTGACATAATATTGGGTGTTGTCTGGGGTGTGATGTATGTTGATCGGCTGCTGGTCAGCGAGTCGATGATGAATCTGACGGTCCCATCTAGAGCATTATGGGTGTCTACAATGGAAACTGAAAGCAACACCGCGTGGGCCTGGTTCTTCCAAGTCAACCGAAAGCAAGAGGTTTGTCGCGCATGGAAACTGGTTTTGTTTATAATTGGAGGAGTGCTATACTTCTGTACGTATTTTTCTAATCATTAAGAGAATGCTAATTGAGTATTTATTTGTTGCTGGCAACAGGGATAACAGTGTGTAAGTTCCCCATTTGCTGCGGCCGATATGAACTAACCAGCTCTAAAATACGATGCTGCCATTTTACCATGCAGCTGTTACGATGGGGCCAGCAATTGCCATGCAAATCTCACTGATGTTGAGCAGTAACGAAAAGCTGCAATATTTTGGAATTCAGTTCTGTTTAATCATTTTCCACGGAATCATGAGCAACGTCGCCGGCCTGCTCTTTGCGTTTGGACTCCAGTATACCAAGCCCTCCACAAAAATGCGGCTCTCTATGCGCGAGTTGCTGAAGGGCGGGATCTTCTCCGCCTTCCCGCCGCCTCCTAGGCCGGTCGGGCCAGTAGACATTTGGTGAGTTACGATTAGACTCCCGCACCACCAGTGCTGACACGATGGACGGTGAAAAAGGTACTAGTCGGGCGGAATTTCTGATGCGCTGGCATCCAGATTCCAGGCAGAGTTGGTCCACTCTCGTCTCTCGCGATGCTCCGAACGAACAAGAACTACTTAATAGCTGCCAGGGTTGGGGCGTCCGTGCTTGAGCTCCGACAGGAACACGGGGCGGGGCCGTCGCTCCGTGAATTTGTATTTTGTATTGCAGCTCTGTAGTGTCCTAATCCTTAAGTATACACGACAATAAAATGTGCAGAGTTTATGGCAAATTTCTTGAAACTTTACAACGTGCTCATAAAGCATCACAAACAGGAATGAAAGATTTAGAACTATGAGAATGAAGAACTGAAGAGCGAGAGAACTGCGCGTGGGCGGCGTCGAAGTATTATTGCCGGACTCGTGGAGGCTGGGCATACTTAGCAAGGGCATCGCCCTAGTCATCTGAGCAAAACGAGTCCTAGTGCAGTGAGCAAGATTGAGCGTCGCTTATACATTAGGGAAGTGCACAGTGGTGCACATGACAAGTGATATAGTGATACGTTGGACATTTAATATCTTCCGTCTAACATTTATTTAGTATGTACATAAAGTGCACAACCTATTACTGAGACGAGAAATTGGGCTGTGTAGATTTTGGCGACTTACATTCATGGGTAGTGTACACCCGCACGCCCACAGCGCGTCGCCTATGAGTGTCCGTTTGCACATTTAATAAGCCCGGGTAGATGTTAAACTTACAGGCCCGAGAAATTTAGAAATGATCGTCTGAATTGAGCGCATGTACCTGGAAAACATGGAAATGTGGTCCGGGATGATAAAACCGTGGTCCGCAATTGAATGTGGGAGGGCGAGAATCCCAAATTGTGGCCCGAGAGTGAAACTTGAAGGGCGCGAATACTAGTTTTTGGTCCGGGATTTCAAAAAGTAGTAAGAGTCATCAAAAAGGAGGTTCCGGGAGTGTATATAAACATGAAATTTTGGTCCGGGATTGAATACACAATGCCTGCATAGATACCGTACAAAACTTGTCCGAGGACAAAATTTCGGCATTCTCGGCACGATCATTCTAAATATAGACCTCCTATTATAAGCATTCTTTGGAACGAAACGGGAACCAATAATCGTGAAAGAAATGTGAGAGCTCATCCATTATTGAAGTTCTCTTTTGCGCGTTGTTAGCGTGCCCAACATGCATCGTACGTGGTCTGCGAAGAGTGCGCTCGCTGGTGCGCTCTCACCAGATGCTAAATTTAAACACGCTGTGCCGAAAATGCCGAACGTGCCGAGTATTTTCTTTCGGCAAATAAATAGTACCCTTGCCTCTGCGCTTGTCAGTCATAGATATTCTTGCTCACTCTTTCAATCCCGGACCACATATTTACATTCACGCCCCTCAATTTAATTACCTTGACTCTTTTTTTTCATTCCCGGACCAAAAATATACATTCACGCCCTTCAGCTTCCAATCCCGGACCCCAAATTGACAGTCCCGCCCTCTAACCCCCAATTGCGGACCGTGATTTTATAATCCCGGACCACATTTTCACGTCCGTTATGTATTCGCGCTCACTATGAATCACAACTTTTTGATGCCCAAGGTATCTAAGTTTGATAACTACACGGGCTTATTAAATGTGCAAACGGACACTCATACGTCGCCGTCCTTTTGCCCTGCCGCACTCCCATACAAGTCTTTATCTCTCTGCGCATCACAACTATGGCCCGCCCGCGAACCACAGCTGCGCCGTGTCTCCGCTCCCGCACACGTACTCAAGCGGGCGCAGCCGCCCAGCGACCGTCCACACAACCTTCAGCCCAGTGAGCACATCCAAGAAGCGCAGATCGCACGGCGCATCAACGGCGCTCGCAAACTCGAGCACCGCGACGGGCGCCGCGTAGAACCGGTGCACGAGGAACGGCAGCATGCCCTCCTGCAGTGCGCCCGCGTCGAGGGCACGATCCCGCAGCACGAGGGTGGCGAGCGCCGGGAGCGGCAGCGCGGGTTGCTCGAGCTGCCCGCGGTGCAGGTGGGCGAGGTAGAACGAGTACGTGTCCAGCACGGTGATCGCGCCCATGGACGCGAGGGCCTGCAGCGGCGGCGCGCGGCACAGGAAGTTGTCCGCACGGCGGAATTCCATTTTCAGGGTGGTGATGCACGGGGGGAGCGGCGCGCCCAGGAGCGACGCGACGAGCGGGGCGAGGAAGTCCGGCACGTCCTCGTCGTCCTCGTCGTTCTCGCGCCGCTTCTGCTCTGCCGCGATCCGGAACTGGCACCCGTGCCCTCCGGGGATTTCGAACACGAATTCTTGCCGCGCGATCGTCAGTTGGATGGTGTCGAGCGGCACCCCTGCGTGCTCGATGTAGGAATACGCATAGTGCCCCGCGACGCAGCCCATGTGTCCAACATCCTGCGCCTCCAAGCTTGAGCTGTCGGCTGCACTTTCGCTCCAGGAGACAAGGGGGTGAGCAATAGACAGCGCACAGTCTGCAGCGGGGACTATGTGGTCCAGAAATGCGGAATATATGCAAGGGTTGATCTCCGTGAGCTCGATCAACTTCAATCTGGGGACCAGCGGGCGAAGCGCGTCTGTGTGCGACGGGGGGCTCCTCTTAAACCGCGCAAGCGAGAGAGTCAGCGTCTCGATACAGGGCAGCTGCATGCACGCCGTGAGCAGATCGACGTCCGACATCCTGACGGTCCGCGCGAGCACCAAGCGCCGCAGATTGCCGGTACTGCCCAACAGCGTCCGCGACGCGGCCGCACTGAGGCTGAGCGCCGGAAAGTGGGCCACCAGCCGCAGCTCCATCAGCGCCGGCGCGTAGTTGGCGAACAGCACGAAGTTGCCGCGCGGCCGGTTGGGCATGTGCAGCAGCACATCCGGGTGCGCGAGCCCGGGGATCCCGAGCAGCGCGCACGAAAACGTCCGCAGCGCCGGCGCCGGGCGGCGCAGCGCGCCCCACATGCGCGGGTCGTCCAGCGCCTCCGGGGTCACGACGAGGTCCACGTCGCGGATGCGCGCCCAGTGCCGGTACAGAAGATCCGCAAGAAACGGACGCGAAGGGGTGTCCCAGAGCACCGGCCGCCTCCTCCGCACGGACAGCAGCTCGTGCCCGGTCCGCTGGAGCACGAGGGCGCGCCAGGCGTCGGACTTCTGGTCCAGCATCTCGAGGTCGAACGCACGCGCCCACACAGACGGCGACTTGAGCAGATGGTCGCGCCAGCCCCAGCAGACCTGCGAGAGGTCGCGAACGACACCCAGGTGGTCGCAGTGCTCGAAAATCACGCCGAGGATGTCGCGGTTCAGTTCCGGCGGGGGCGCGTGTCGTTCGAGTGCGGCAGGTGGGCCCGTGTGCATTGCTGGAGCGCTGGGCACTGTGGATCTGTCAGATGGCGTCCGAGCCAGCCGCCGATATCGAGACTCACAAATAGGTACTGCATCAGCAAGATCACCCATTCTTAGCCCGCCTCCGAGGCCAGCTTGTGGAGGTTGGTAGATGTTGGCCCCTTGTACTGTGGCCGACTCCGGCCTTGGGGATTGAACGGGTGAAAAGAGTGCCGCAAACGTCAGGGGACGTGTCAAATCAAATGGAGGGGCTTTAGGGAAGAGGTGGAGGAAGCTAGTAGCTTGAATGATTTTCGATAAAAATCAGGAGGCGCTCACAAGTCCCACGCACCGGCCCGGGTCACGACGCACGCACGCCAGTGAGCGCACAAAGGCAACACAAAGGTGCGACGTAAGTAGCATAAGTAACTTTGTGTAGTCCTCGCATCGCAGGCCAGTGAGTATGTTTTGGAGCACGAAGTAGAAGGTGAAGACGGTCTGCTGCGCACAGGCATCGCCAGCGTACGTGCTCATTCCAGGGTGTTTCGCGCTGCCAATGGCGCGCTCTCCAGCACCCAGCAGACCCGCGGGACCCTCACCTCGCTGGCACCATATACAGTGGTATAAAAGGTCAAAAAGTGTGTTCGCCAGACGAGCCTTTATTTAGGATTGAATAAAAGTCGAACATGACGGGCAAGCGACAAGTGATCCCAAAGCTATGCGGTTCGTTCAATGATTACAAGCTAAATGCTTGAGTGATAAACATACTTTTAGTAGACGATTAAGCCAAGCTATGAGCTGCCTCCGGCGTCCTGAGAAATGGATATGAATACATTAGGCTTCATGCGCCCCATCTCGGGTTGCAGGTTGGTGTTGCGGGTGTCATACACATAGATACGGCCGGTTATTTCCCTCCCTGTGTTGACAAGATACCCGGGCCTTGGATGTCAGTGGTTTCAAAATAGAATCATAATTCGCCGCCGAATTCTGAGCTTGTAAATACCGCACGGAATTTTAGAGGACACACACACCAACCTATCGAGGGTGGTGGAAATGACAATCACTTGGCCTGCTTTATCACGGGTATAATACTGGTACGGGTCTCTTTTTGTATCCTTTCATCTCAAACGCATAGTGCACGAAGTCATCACCTACAAATATTTTGAACCCAGTCATACTGGCCCCCACGCCGACGGTGCTAAATCAAACATGCCATCAGATTGTTGCAGCTTGTTGTTTCGAATAAGTAAGCCCTATTTTTACTACTATATAAAGCGTTGAGTCAAGTGTCGAGTCAAACAACGCTATCCACCTTTATTTTCCTGTGTGTCTGGCACCCACGTTTCTCAGTCCTCGTTTCCTCAATTCATTCCACATAATAGATGTCGACCACCTTCCTAATCCCACTGCCCACGTTTAGTGGGAAATCGACAGCAGTTCCGAGCCCAATTAATCTCACTAACGTCTCGCGGTATGTACACGACGCCGTCCACCCACTGTCTGGAAATCATCTAATCCGTGGACAGGGAACCAGCTTCTGGCATGTCTGGCTCTGTCACTGAAGACGGAAAAGCCTCGGACCCTGATGAGACTGAAAAGGACCTATTAATCAAAACTGATGCAAATACTGGACCAAGCATATCTTTGCCATCGTATCTCCCGACCAGTGCACACTCCAGGCCAGAATATGGGATCAGAGGCATATGGCAGACGGTCTTCGAAATATTTTCCCTTCCAATAGGCGCCTTGACGGCTCTGATGTACGTTTATTAGCTGCTATTCAGAGTGTCTTTTCTGACTCTGCGGTTCTCCAACACAGCGAACAGCTGAAAAGAAACATCCCATTATCCATAGCTGATGCAGAGGCATTTTTATGTAAGTATCTGTCTAAATCGTAAACCATGACCGGTAACTGACCAAGTATGTGTGACTGGCATTACACAGTTGGGTGTGAGTCGCTCGTTCACTGCCGCGGCCAAGGCGAACTAATCAAATTCTTCGTGTCCTTTCAGGGATTGGAGGTAGGCTAATACTGATCTCAGGGGCTACTGTCCACGATCTATTGCGGCCACAGTTTCCAGGACTGGAATACTCGGTACTGGGATATTCAGCATACTCATTATTTTTTTATTCGATCATGTCCCTCTTTTGTCCGCATGTCGGATTGATATTACTCCACTATTTGAACATTCTCGCCCGGAAAACGCGGGATATCTTGTGCTCTTCCGGAGTGGGCAGCACAAACCCCTCGGACGCGAACTTGTATTTCTTTGGTTGGTGGTATTGGGTGTCATTGTCTTGGTGAGCTGCAATCAAAATATTGTCGCCATGTACCTCGCAGTGTTGACAAGCTTCTGCAAGGGCTATTTTGGTCTTGTGGCCTATGTTGGTGGATCAAGTTTCGACGTATACCAGCGGCTTTGAAAATTGCAGACATAATTCCCCGGACAACAAGATTTATTGATGGTGGTGCGCGAATACCTGCGCAAGCGTTGTACATATGTATACATAATCATGCTAGTCACGGCGAAATTATTTGGTGCGACGAGGACTGCTAAAACGGACAAAAAACGGACGCAAGAGAGGAACGAGAAAATAGTCTATGAGACCGGAACGCAGCTGGCTGCTGGCCACTCCAGCTTGCAAGTCGAAGATGAAGGTGATAGAGGCCTACTGCGCGCTTGGTACTATCACGCGCAACGGAATGCAAAGTGATCTAGTAATGCAAAACGCACTCTACAGAGCGCAATTCTGGGTCGTTTTGCGAGGTTATTTCAGATTCCGGTGCACCTAGACGTGGCTCATAATCCCTCCAAATTTCATAAGCCCAATTGCCCTAGTCGCTCTACAACTGCTTTGTCTATTCCTAAAAATACACTTTTCAGATCAATATTCTTGCCACTTTGGTGTTTCCACCATGTTAAAGCATGCAATTGCTCTGAGATTTTTACCAGACCCTTAACTACATAGTACCTATTGACCCATACAATTTTAACTCCTCTTACATGTGTGATTAATAAACAGGAAGGTAGATAAGATGAAGATATGCATGTTGTCACAGATCTGTCACACCCCAGGCAGCGAGACTAGAGTCACGATCTATGTCACGCAACCGTTTTCCACTTGCATTCATACAGCTGGGAGTCTATAAGTCAAGGTACAAGCAAATGTGCAGTATTTATACATGCTGGAAATTTTTAAAAAATTTCTGTGGGTGGCAAGAGGCAGAAATAACAAAACAGTAAGGAATGTTAATATAAAAGTGTATTTTTAGGGATAGACGAAGCAGTTGTAGAGCGACTAGGGCAATTGGGCTTATGAAATTTTGAGGGATTATGCGCCACGTCTAGGTGCACCGGAATCTAAAATAATCTCGCAAAACGACCCAGAATTGCGCTCTGTAGAGTGCGTTTTGCATTACTAGATCACTTTTGCATTCCGTTGCGCGTGATAGTATCGCCAGCGTATCGCGCGCATGCACATGTCGCAGTGCTTCGCCCTTGCCAGGGCACAGGCGCCCAGAGCCGCGGGACTAGCGCCAAGCCGGAGAGCTGAAGACTCCATATTCGTCAGCCGAGGAGTTGATGTCATTCCCTCGAGTATTGATACCTTTCTTTGCGAGCGGTCCCACAAGCTGGCCAATTCGGTACTAAATGCAATCTGAAAGGGGTGATGGACAATTGACAAAGTTTGTTGCCATTGCACGACATGTAAATAGATACGGACGGATATTTCCATTCCCGTGTCAACGATAAACCTTGGCTACTAGACACTATTCTTGGAGATCCTGAACAAATCTGGATCGGTATACATAAGCGCCCTGGAGATCCGGTTTCAAAGGACTGAGCGACGGAAACCCCAAGAAACCCAACTTCTTAATCTATCACCGAACTTACGAAAGAGTAAAGAGTCACCAGACGGACTTCGGAGGAGGCACAAACCGCATTACCAAGGGTAATGTAAATGACAATTACCTTTTTTTTCTGGAATAATACTGGCATATGGCCCTTTTTGTATTCATGTATCTCTCACACACATTGCACCGCCGAGTCACTTGTAAATGACATATTGTTGAACCCAATCATAGTGACCTCCATGTCAGTGTGGGCTATTAATATATCAATATCCATCAGTATGCCATCAGACTACTGAAATCTGTCGCTTTTCATGCTTTATAAAGGCTTAAGTCAAGTTCTGAATCGAACAGTGCTCTCGACCTCTAATCACCCTGTATCTACCTGCTCTATTCAGTCGTCTTTTTTGCAACTCGATCCACACAATAGATGTCCAACCCAATCCCACCGCACTCGTCCAGTGGTAGATCCACAGAACTCCCCAGCTCAACCAGTCTCACTACTGGTATCTCACGGTATACATTATCGCTCCGTCTACTTCTTTCCTTGAATTTGACCTGACGAGTGAGCAGGGAATCAGTTTCTACCGTGCATGGATCTATCACTGGAGACCTCAAACTTGAAGCCTCGCCCTCCAGCCCTACTGCAGCGGACCCATTAATTAAAAACGAAGGGAATACTGGAGCTGGTATGTCTCTGATGTCATATCTTAGCCCGACCGCTACCCACTACAGGCCAGAATCTCATATCAAAATCATATGGCGAGGGCTTCTGAATCGCATCACTCTAGTGATGTGTTTTTCCCTAATAGCTGATGCAGGGAAATTTTTCTGTGAATACCCCAGCTCTGTCTAAATCATAAGCCGTGACTGACCGATTATTTGTTATAATAGTGATGATATTAGTGTGGTGTGAGTCTCCCATTTACTTTTAAACATGACCTGAGGTGAACTAATCAAACTCTAAAATGCAATGGCTCATATCTTGACCCTTTCAAGACCTAGCTAATAATATAGTGGGTATACAAATGGGCTTGATTAAAATTTATTCGCCACCATTTGCGTTTCTGGGACTAGGAGACATGGTATATTCATTCTGGTTTTATTTAATTGCCTCCCTCTTTGCTCCATCCTATGGAGATACAATATTCTACTATATGCGGGATGTTTTGCGCAAGTTAGGGCTGGAAAGCACGACTTCTGCCAGTGAGCCGTATTTAGATTACTATACTGGCCAGTCGTTCTCCCGGGCCCGAGTCCTAATATATTGGTGAGTTGCGATTAAAATATTGCCTCTGTACCTCACAGTACTGACACACCATTGGTAAGGGCGGGCTTTGTTATTGTAGATGAACCCTTAAAGGCTTGGGTTAAAGATTGTGTATGCGAATACACAAAATCTTTATTTAAATACTTCTTTTGATACAAATTACTCTGAAGAATACCAACCATCGTACTTGTAGCTTGAATATTTATAAGTGTTCCGTGTAATTAATTATTCTTTTCCTTAGCTTTGGAAGGTCGCTCGCAGCGCCATGACAACAAGTTGAACTTAAGTACTATGTAAGTACCTCAGGTGCCAAGCCCGTCAAGTTCTCGCTGGCTGGAAGGCGCTCTACGCCTTAAGTTCTTGCTACTTGCAATGGAACAAGTTGAACCTACGACAGTGATTTCCAGCAGCGCGCCGTGCCGTGGAATGCTTGTTGGTCTGATTCGCAGCGTTGCTGCAGCACGAGTATGCCGTGGGCGGTGTATAATATTTATAATATGTTCAACTTACTGTCAGTGAGCTGGAGCAGACACGACCATCCAGCCCCAAACGCCTGAGCTTTCCGGAGCATAGTATGGGATGATGATCATGATATCTACTAGCCTAGATGACTGCCGTGGTTGCCAGTGTGCGATGGTATGGTCAGCAAACCATGGCGTCTGCGTTGTAGCCGTCCGCAATGCCCCTTTGTCAGGTACAGTGTACATATAAAAGCGAGAATAAGTCGGTGCGCCTCCGCACCTGTTTATTGCTGTCATTATGCACAACTATGCAAGTTCGCCCGAGAGCTCTTCGTATCACTGTCCATTCGAACCGGGGTCCGCCAGGAAACAAAGTCGTTGCTCGTCTCCACTTCCACACACATATTCGAATGGCCCCGACTCCGTGTATATTCCACCCACAATTTTCAGCCCGGCTAGCGCGTCCAAGAAGCGCAGATCGGCCGGCTCCCCAAAGGCAAAGTCAAGTTTGAGGACCTTGACGGGCGTCGTACGGTCTCGGTGCGCAAGGAACGGGTGTATACACTCTTGCAGGCTGTTGCCATCCTGCCCACTAGGATTTTTCTTCAGGAGAAAGGTGTCGAGGAGCGGGAACGGAAACCCGGGCTGTTTGACTTGTCCGAGGTAGAAAAGACCGGCTGGGCACGTCTCGAGTACTGTGATAGATCGCATTGAACAGAAGGCTTGTAAGGGGGGAGCGTGGATCACAAAGGTGTCCCCCCCACGAAAATCCAAGTGCATAGTGGTGACGCTTTGGGGGAGCGCAATAGTCACAAGAGACTCGAGGAGCAGCAGGACGATATCGGGTCTTGAATCGGATACACGACGCTTGTATCTTGCGCTAATCTCAAAAGACCCATGCCGTCCCGGGATTTTGAACGTGAAGTCACACTCAGAAATTATCAGTTGGATGTTTAGAAGTGGTGTAGCTTCCTGCTCGATGTAGGAATTTGCATAGCGCTCGACGACGCGGGGCATATGTGCAAGATCTTCCGCCTCCAAGTTTGGTTCGTCCGCTGCCAGGATATCCCACGCATCAAGGGGGTGGACAATGCATAATCCACAGCCTGCAGAGGGAATTATGCGGTCTAGACTCTAAAAATGCGGAGTATATAATAGGATCGGCATCCGTCAACTTGATTAACTTCAATCTAGGCACTGAAGGTCGAAGTACGTTTATCTCCGATAGAGGGCTCTTGACGAACCGCGCAAGTGAGAGACAGAGGTTCTCTACAAAGGGAATTTCAGTGAGAAGGTCGATGTCCGTCAACACAAACGCTTGGGTGAGCTTCAACTTTGTCAGATTTCTGGTGAAAACCGCCGGCGCTGTAACATCGAGCTTGACAGCCGGAAAGTCTGCACGAAGCTGCAGCTCCACGAGACACGGCGCGTGCTTGGAAAACAGATGGAAATCGGCCGGCAGATTCCACGGGGCCGACACCTTCGCAAGAGGATGCGCGGGATATAGGGTACGCGAAAACGTCCGCAGGACTGGCGCCGGGCTCCCGAACGCATTCCATACGCGCGCATCGTCCAACGCTGGAAGGGTCATAATAACACTGAGGTCCCGGATCCGCGCCCAGTGCTCGTCAAGAAGAGTGGCAAGGAAGTCGAGCGAAGGGGATTTCGAGCGCAGGATCTGCGTCCCTGTCACCGATAGCATCGCGCGCCCGGACCTCTCGAGCACGAGATCACGCCAAGAATCGGATTTCTGGTCTAGTGTGTCGAGACTCGATATCGACGTACCTCGCCCAGATAGATGGCGATTCGAGCAGGATTGCGCGCCATATCCGACAAACTTGTGATGAGCTTCGAACGCCGTTCAAGGAGTCGCATCGCCCGAATATTTCCCAGAGCATGTCGCGAGCCAATCTATGTATGGGGATTTGTTGGCCAAGTGCCACAGATGGGACATTTACCATGGCTGGAGAGCTGTAGACTGTAGCGTTCAGACAGTAATAGAGTCGGATGAAGATATTAAGACTCACGGATAAGTAGAAGCGATCTGAGTCCTTTTGAGATAGGAATGGCAGTCGCCAAGGGATGGTTGTAGATGAGTTCAGAGGAGAGGT
The DNA here is from genome assembly GCA_000827495.1 of Hypholoma sublateritium FD-334 SS-4. Taxonomy (NCBI): domain Eukaryota; kingdom Fungi; phylum Basidiomycota; class Agaricomycetes; order Agaricales; family Strophariaceae; genus Hypholoma; species Hypholoma sublateritium. Next base: position 46,532 of record KN817670.1, on the reverse strand, counting down.
GGAGGTACCGGAGAGAAAGCTGCAAAAACGCGCGTACATACAAGTTCAACAAACACTGTCTGCGCGCAGCAGTCCCACGTACCGGCCCGAATGCGAAGCGCCAACGTCTCGCCGCGCCCTGTGTATCATGCAGGGTAACGACGGCGGCGAGGTAAGTGGAGAAAAGCAGCACGCCAAACACGACGCGCATTGCAGTCTCTCGGATTGCGCGCGTCACCGCGCATAATATAACCCAGTCAGCGAACCGTCTCCCGCCCCCATTCTCGAACGCGTCGATCGCAGAAATTCGCCCGCAGGGTACTACAGCCAATTTCAGAGACGGACCAACGATGCGCAGGGCCGCACACCGAGATACGACGCACTCGCACCCACACATAGAATGGCCGCCCCACTATGCCGCCCCTATTCCCTCCGATACCATACCATACATCCGCCCGAGCGCGCCCCTCCTCGGGCGCACCGCTCTGGCTCACACCGCAGACGAGCGGAACCCGAGCCCGGATCCCACTACATCCAGCGAGTCAATTGAAATTTGAATACGCGCCACCAAATAGGAGTCGCAGCGCGGCACACCCCGCTGAACGACGGGCAGCAGGCGTGCATCGAGGGTGTCGTGCATCGTCGGTGTCGGGCGCGATCGCATTCAATGCTGATGGCGAGCAGTGCCACTGACGCCGCCCGCTCGCTGCGCGCTGTCGTGTACGTGTCTTCGAGTGCGCGGTGCGCCGCACGTCCCTAAACATATCTGGCGGTCGATCAGCGCGGTGTGCGTGCGCCATTTTCGCCTCTGCGCGTACAACGAAAGCGAGCGGTGGGACGCGAATCGGTAGACAATACACGCGGTGCACCGCCGCTGTCCCCTTGCTACGCCATCCAGGGTGGTGTCGCGCGCGATTGCATTCATGCTGAGCACGGTGATGGCGAGCAGTGCCACTGAGTCTGACGCCGCCCGCTCGCTGCGCGCTGTCGTGCACACGTCTTCGAGTGTGCGCCTCCCTAAATATACGCAACGGTCGATTAGCGCGCTATTTTTGCATGCGCCCCTCTGCGCTAGCCTGTGCGCGTGCGGCGAAGGCAGGCGGTGGGACGCAATAGACAACACACGCCAGTACACCGCCGCCGTTCCCAAGCTGTCGACGCCCCCGCGCAGTGCAGTAACAGCACAACAAACGTAGCACGGTACGCATCCGAAATGGACCTGCGTGCCATTGCGAACAAGATAATCCGCAAGTCCAGTCCCCGCACCTGACCGCGCCCCCATCGAAATCGGAGCAAGCAGCGCGCCACGGCGCGTGGCACTGAAAGCATGCACCCGGCGCACATTCGGCCTCCTCAGCGCGCGTCCCAGCAAGCCATCACCCCAAGCCTAACCGAAGGCTCGCTCGCTCGCCCGGCCCCCGCAGACGGTATATAATGCACCGCAGCGGCCCCAGCAAAAAGCATCCCTCATCGGACACTCGACGCGTCCGAGCCACAGCAGTACCTCCCACCTCCAGCGCCAGCATGCTCTTGACGATGAAGGGCAGGTTCGCCGCGTTCTTGCTTTTGGCAACGACGCTCGCGGCCGCCGCCTCTGTACCCCAGCCCGCACCCGCCGCCGGGCTCGAAAACTACGACGCGCTTGACGCGCTCGCCGTCGCCGACGGTGAAGGCGAGTTCGCGCTCGCTGACGCCAGCGACGACGGCCTCCAGCAGGAAGTCGACGCCTCTGAGGAGGACGACGCCGACTGGGCGGGTATCGACCCGGTCGACGTCGAGGATTTGGACGATGAGGATGCTACGGATGTCGAGGAATTTGGTGTTGAAGACGCTGATGCCGAAGACATGGAAGTCGAGAACTTTGGCGTTGAAGACGCTGATGCGGAAGACATGGAGGTCGAGGACTTTGGCGTTGAAGACGCTGAGGCCGAGGACTTTGGCATGGAAGATATGGCGGAATTCGGTGTTGAAGATGTTGAAGTTGAAGACTTTGCGCCCGCGTATTTCACGGAAGAGGACTACACACCCGGATTGGTGACCGATGAAGACAACACGCCCTCTGATGAAGTCGCTGAGGATTGCGGGTGCTGCCGTCGTCGTTGCGGGGGATGCTGCCGTCGCCGCTGTGGAGGATGCTGCCGTCGCCGTTGCGGAGGGTGTCGTCCCCGCTGTGGAGGTTGTCGTCCCCGCTGTGGAGGTTGCCGCCGTCGCTGCGGAGGATGCTGCCGTCGTCGTTGCGGCAGGCCCTGCGGTGGACGCTGCGGCAGACGCTGGCCATGCCGCCGTCCCTGCCCCCGTCCTTGCCCATGCCCGCGCCCGTGGCCTCGTCCTTGCCATCGTCCATGGCCTAGACCCTGCCCATGCCCTCGCCCATGGCCCCGTCCGTGCCCGCGCCCCTGCCACAGGCCTCGTCCTTGCCGCCCGCGCCCTTGCCACAGGCCCCGCCCCTGCCGCCCTCGTCCATGGCACAGGCCTTGCCCATGCCGTCCTCGCCCGTGCCGCCCGCGTCCATGCAGGCCTCGTCCGTGCCGTCCCCGCCCTTGCCACAGGCCTCGTCCATGTCGCCCACGTCCATGCCGTCCCCGCCCGTGCCGCCCTCGTCCATGCCGCCCTCGTCCATGCCGCCCCCGTCCCTGCCACAGGCCTCGTCCATGCCGCCCACGTCCCTGCCGTCCCCGTCCTTGTCGTCCCCGCCCGTGCCACAGGCCTCGCCCCTGCTGGCCCCGTCCCTGCCGCCCTCGTCCCTGCCACAGGCCCCGCCCCTGCCGCCCACGTCCATGCCGTCCTCGCCCGTGCCGTCCCCGCCCGTGCCACAGGCCTCGTCCCTGCCACCCTCGTCCCTGCCGCCCCCGTCCCTGCCACAGGCCTCGCCCGTGCCGCCCTCGTCCATGCCGCCCCCGCCCGTGCCACAGACCTCGCCCTTGCCGTCCTCGCCCGTGCCACAGGCCTCGCCCGTGCCGCCCGTGCCGTCCCCGCCCATGCCACCGCCCCCGGCCCTGCCCTCCCCGCCGTCACCGTCACCGCCACCACCGCTACCCCCGCCGCACCCACTACTTCGCCGACGAACTGACCGCGGATGAGTGGGCCGACTTCAGCCCCGAGGACGCCGACGCCGACGCACTCTTCGGCCGCGAGGACGCCGACTTCGAGATCGCCGCCGCTGACGAGGACGCCGCGTTCGAGGTCGACGATGCGGAGATGGAGATTGCCGACGGTGCTGAGGACGCCGAGTTCGAGGACGCCGAGGTGGACGCTGTCGCCCCGGAGGACGCCGACGACTTCGAGCTCGACTCCGACTTCGACGAGGCCGCGTTCTCTGAGGACTTCGAGGACGACGCCGCCGTCGCAGACGAGATGGTCGACTCCGAGGCCGCCGACTCTGCGGACGTCGAGGACGCCGAGTTCTAAAAAGGTCTCTGGATGATAACTTGCTTTCTTGCTGTCTTCCAAATTTTTCTTTCTTCTCTCTTTCTTGATGCTTCTCCAACGAATCTGAACGAATTCTCCTTATTTATGAAAACTCCAAAAAAAATAACCCAGTAGTATCTGTCGCCTGTTAGCTCAAATATATAGACCGTAGAAAAACACGTACGAATGCTATCTATTCAGTTGTTGGTCTTCATCCTTGCATGATACTGAGTTCCAGAACATTCGAAAAGCCTTGAGGAAGCAGCCCATGAAGAACCAAGAGCATAGAAACGTGTAGCCGACATGGAACAGGAAGCGAGCCATAGACGCCATAGACTGCCTCGTCTTAGCCAGAGCATTACACTCATTTGTATTTAGCCTTGTAATTCCCGCACACGAGGGGCCGTCGAGAGACAGAGTGCATATATGCGCATGTACTTCCCACGGGATGAGGGTAAAGGTCCAGCACCGTCAACAACTGACTTTCGGGGCGCCGATAGTATTGTTACTTGCGAGCTGGCAGGACGCCAGCGTGGCCAGCTCAGGACAAGATCACGACCGTATGCAAGAATACGCCCATGTGTATTATGCTGACCCGTGGCTACAAGTGAAGAATGGGAGGTAAATACGTGATAGTAAGAATTTAGTGATTTGTGAATGGAATGATCAGACGCACCTAGAACGACGGGGACCTCGCCCTGGGTGCGGATGTTCAGAATCAACCGTACGGACACCGAACAACACAGAGCTCATGTGAGAATGTGCATATATGCGCATGGGACTAAAGGGCTGCAAGGCGGAGCCCATGACGACCGACTGGGTCAGGACCACGCCTGGCCAATGTAAATGTGCATATACGCGTGTATCGCTGTCTCCAGTCGAGAGCGCAGCGGAAAACCAGCTCCCTCGATAGTAGACAAGGTGCCGCCGTATACGTGCATCCATTCAGGCGCAGGCGCGGTCCATGAGGTAGGAGGTCATCAGGCTCCGGTGCGTCGCGGATGACCAGTCCAAGGCAGTTGACACAGGGCAAACACAGGTCATCAGATTGGAATGGTCGACAGTGTGATTAGAGTGAATTATCGGCGTGAGCTTCGAAGCGCGAGCATCAAGAAGAGGAGTAGAGCCCAGCGTATGCAGATGTTGCGACGGTTGACTTCAAGCTGAGCGGCGATTAAAAGTGGTTGAAGCAGGACTGGCCGGAGTTTGCCGAATTCCATTTTCCCACGGAATTCCTACTGCCGTCGTCGTCGCTTTCAGGTCGTCGTGCCCAAGTTCCGAGTAATTTGAAAGTAACAGATATATGGCATATGTGATATCCAGTGCAATACCGAAACATCAAAGGGAAAAAAAATCCTAGCATGAATTTAAGATATTGTCAACCTCCGCTGGCTTGTTTCGCTTGCACTCCTGGACCGTCTCTGGTGAATTGATACATTTACCAATCGGGAACGTAAAAAACAGTCCTCTGTTGTAAGGATGGGAACTACGTATAGGTATGTAGTAGCAAGATACATAGTGTACAAGTAATAATTTATTTCAATAATGACAGCATGAGTTGCTAAAGCAAGCAACTGGACAAGTCCATAGTGGAGTCTTCTCCGTCTCCAATTAACTATAGTCATGGTCGAATTCCCCAACTACCTCTCGTTCATCCGTGACAATTACATCTCGCCTGTCGTGATACAGTGCGCTGACGACCTCTCTCTCTATCCAGCGGTTTGATGCGTCGTCCCCAATAGGCCTGAGTGTGTAGTGTATCGACAATGCCGACAAAACACCACCGTACGCATGTGAGATCCCTATGGGATGATTTTTCAGTCTATAAGGTGCCTGATCATCGTGACAAGGACGTACCAGTGTCTATGATTATTATTTTACCGTTGCATCTCGATTTGATATTCTGGGAAACTGTGAGCGGAGCGTTAGAGAAATGGAAATCCACGGCCTACATGGAAATCGGGTGTATGGCCCATGATCATCCTTCGTGTCCCAGTTTTGGCGAGGACTTCATTAACCTGCGCGCAAACAACTTCATCGGGCTCTGTTGCCCAGCCACGATACCACAAAGGTCCGTTTGCGTCATAAAGGTGGGCCTCTTCTGGCGTGGTGCCGTGGGGAAGACCAGGGTATGGGTGGGGAGGATGCGGGGGAGGCTGTGGGCGCTGCTGCAGCTTTGCGAGTAGAGAATCCGAGAGCTCGTTGATCTTCGTCGGGAAAGGCGACAGATTCCCGTATGTGGGCGACAGCCCACCGTGGACAAATGAAAGTGCGGCGTGGCTCATGCGATCGCTGGATGAAGGATGATACTCGAACTCAGTGCTGCTCTCTTCCTTTTGGAAATTGATCGACATGTGTTGGGGTGGGTATGGTGTGTTTGGAGGCCCAAGAGAAGGATGGAGAGGCAGGCGCGACGCTGTGGTATAATTCTGTGCCCAAGCCCGTCCAATGCGGCCAGTCGTCAGCATGCGTTGCCGGGCAGCGATAGTTCCAAACGTTTTCAATTCCGAGGGGTATACATATCGCCAGTCGCCTACCATGCCACTGGTGATTAGCTGCTCAAGTCCTGCCGTGTAGACGGTATGAGCTCACCAATGGCGTTCATCCACTCGTGGTTTCCGAGGTGTGAAAGAACGGTACCCCCGACCTCCGCTGCTTGCGCTCGCAGACGCTCCATCAAGAAGAAGAGAGGAATGGTGTCGTCGCCACTATAAAATCTATGAATACACCGTGCGCTTGGCAGAGAAATGACGCACCGGTCTATGATATCGCCCGTCTGCACAAAGAAATCCACGTCCCCAGACCAGTCTCCACGCTCATTGAGTACGCCCGCAAAAGTGAGCACCTTCCTGGCGTTTGGCAGGTCTCCGTGAAGGTCGCCAACGGCCACGATGTGGCGAGAGAAAGGTAGCCGCGTGGCGACTGAGTCCTCGACATGTTCACCCTCATCTTCCCAGAACTCGTCGCTCTCGTGCTCAACAGACCATGGCATGATCCTATGTCGTGCGATGTCGCTCAAGTCTGCGACTATCCTCCTCTGAGTCGGCCAAGTCGTTATTGCAGGAATTAGGTGTCGAAGCTTGAAGTTGTACAACAGGTATAAGGCTATTAGGGGTAAGAATCCATAGAAGATCGCCTTTCTCCGTGTGGGATTGAGAATGGGCATGATGGAGGGACGGAGGGTGGTTGGAGGAAGAGTTCAACCCGTCGCTTTACATAACCGAGTAACATGGAATAATTTTGATGTTGGCTGTGCTAGCACGGTTGCGCAGATCTTCGATTTGGGTCGACGCCGTCGGCCCCCGAACCCAGGACTTACATACCGTCTTCAAGGAAAGACCCCTAGTAGTACAGACTTCTACTTGCGAGTAAGGTAGTTTGGAGGCCAGGAATATTGAGCGATGTTATTTACCCGGTAGCTCAAAAGTATATACAAAAAAAGAAAAGTAATTGTCGTACGCTCTTGGTCCATATACCAATCTCTTGTTGGTGCAACACGGTTTGAAGAAAATCAGCCAGAAAATGAGCAATCGGGAAGAGTATCCACGATGAATTCAAGCGAAGGGATATACGCAATCAGATCCCAGATCTAGGTTCCTGATACTTGAGAGCAATGAGACAATAGCCTCAAATTTAAAGTAATAAATTATGGGTGAGAAATACATGAAGGCGAAGCAGGTATTCTGTTCCGTAAATTATTAGGATGGCTATTAGAAAGAGAACAAATTTATAACGCACGAATATATTCCAAGTATCATTTTCCAATGCAAAAATCCCTGAACACAGAATCTAACACATCCTCCACCCCTATGTCACCCGTTACCCGCCCAACAGCCTGTGCGGCGTACCGCAGTTCCTCGACAGCGAACACAATATCTTCTGGAGCTGTAGACGATAATCAGAGCTGCGATAGATAGACGATGAAAGACGTACGTAAGGCAAGGAATGCCTCCAGAAACCTGCACGCTGATTCAAGGTGGGTACGGTGTCGCGTCCGCGTAATGATTGGTGCATGGACGTTGCGCTGAGATGAGGAGAAATCGCCAATGTCATACTGCATCTTCAATCCTTGCGCCAGCCCTTCTACGAAGGCATGCGCACCTGCGCCTGTTGTGATACTTGCAATCCAGGTGCGGTCCACCATTTGCGAGTCACATAGCTCTGCCAAGGATTGTTTGAGGGATCGCATAGCATTAGGGTCGGGTGAGACGAGGTCGCATTTGTTCAGGAGAAAGTACGTGTTTTTGGTAATCAGTGGGCGCACAGATGGGGGGATGGTTATTTCTCTTCCGCTGGCATCCAAAATCTCTGGTAAAGGCAGAACACATAGCGAAATATCCGCGTCCTTGATACTAGTTGGATTCCCATGTTAACGGGCTCTCTGTAGAATAGATTATAACGCACGCTTCTATCCCCCGCTTCACGCCAATACCTTCTACAACGTCGTCCGTCTCTCGCAGGCCCGCCGTGTCGGCAACCACAACTGGCAATCCACCGATATCGAGTGTCAACTGCAACACATCACGGGTAGTTCCGGGAATAGAGGTGACGATGGAGGCCTCGCGGTTTGCTAAAAGAATGTAAGCGACTATGAGATTTTGAAGGTAGGTTTTGTATACCCAGATAGTTGAAGAGACTACTCTTGCCAGCATTGGGAGGTCCGAAGATCGCCATTTTTATGCCAGAACTTACTACCTCTCCGCGTCTGTTATCCGCGAGGTGCGTTCGAATTTGGTTGAGTAACGACGATGCTTCAGCTCTTGCTGATTATCTTTCAGGAAACTATTGGGGTGATCTATGATTGGAGACATACCTAATTCATAAACGCCTTCCTCGATATCTTCTCCTTCACCAAAATCGATGAGGGCTTCCAGCTGGGCCAAGCAATGGATGATTTGCGTCCGTAGAGAATCATATTCTGCTCGAGTTTCTCCCTGCGTAACGTGAACAACTGCCAATCAACGAAAAGAAAAACATACCCCAGCGCCACCCAAAGCCCATATTCGTTGAACCTCCGTGTCTGCTTCAATCAAATCATGAAGGCCCTCTACCTGGGTCAAGTCCAACCGTCCACCGAGAAGAGCCTGTCGTGTGAATTCACCCGGCTCGGCTGGGCGTAGGTTTGGCAATAGAGATAAAGAAGACAGAAGCGCAGCAATCAGAGCCCGACCGGAGTGGATGTGCAGCTCTAGCGTCGGTTTCGTCGTATATGAGAATGGAGCTATGTTAATTCTAGTCAACCCAACTATGGCTGTAATGGGTGCTCTCTAACGACGCGAACACACCTCTGAAATAGATCGCCAGGCCGTCATCTATCAACGACTCGTTTTCCGGGTGTATAATGCGGCAACGCTGCATTTTCCAAGGAGTCGGCGTCTTCATCATTCCCCTCTTCGGGTCGTGCGAGCGGACCATTTTGTCCCACACCAGCAGAGCGTCGGGCCCAGACACGCGCACAATTGCAACACCACCTTTCCCTGGAGGCGTCGAGAGCGCATATATTGTACTTCTTTGCGCTTCAGTGGCCGTCAGGTTTGTAGAAAGATGCCGTTTACACGTAAGATTTTTCGTCAGATAAATTCGGGAACCATGGCTATGGTCTGCGGTATTTGCGATCCATCTTGCAACACGAAGCATGTAGTAGGAGCTTTCAAGATCGCGACTGCGAAAATTCTGCTGTCGAAATTTGGGCACGTGAAGTATCCCACGAGCATGCTGTGCACGGTGGCGTCGGGGTCTGTCGTGCACAGCGTCTACACAGCCGTTCAATCGTCCAAGCTCAAGTTTGCATTCGACTCACATCCTTTTCAACTTATTTACCTTTCTGACACACAAAAACACCCACAAAATGGGTCAATCACGTATGTCGCTCAGCCCTACATCTTCTTTCATAAGTACTAATAGGACCGCCATGTAGCATCGCAGTTTATGGAGGATATGGAAAGGAGGTCCAACTGTGCGCAGTCTACAAGACGTCTATGAGCAGTACTGACGAAGCCGTGTGCTCAGTTACGCAACCAGAGTTAGAACGTCTGAAGAAGCGGTTCATGAAACTTGACAGGTGGGTTTAGATCCTGTAACCCCATCCTTCACCCGCCGACGTGCAACAGCGATGGTTCAGGATCGATTGACCGCGAAGAATTCCTTCAAATACCGCAGATCGCGACAAACCCTTTGGCGTCGCGGATGATCGCCATTTTCGACGAAGAGTAAGCAACATACCTCATTCAAGGGTGTGTGTGGCGCTTATTGGCTATTTCAGTGGCGGAGGGACTGTAGATTTCCAGGAATTTGTTGGCGGCTTGAGCGCATTCAGCAGTCGGGGAGGAAGGGAAGAAAAACTGCGATGTTCGTGATCCTTACCTCCCTTGACCACTTGCCTGATTCCGAGCCCGCCAGTCGCCTTCAACGTGTACGACGTGGATCGCGATGGTTACATCTCGAACGGAGAGCTGTTTCTCGTGCTCAAGATGATGGTTGGCAACAATCTCAAGGTAGCGCCCATCTTCTCAAATTGTACTTATCTGACGCCCATCTAGGACCAGCAGCTACAGCAAATCGTAGATAAGACGATCATGGAGGCGGATCAAGATGGAGATGGCAAACTGAGCTTCGAGGAATTTGCGCAGACGGTGGCGAACACTGTATGTTCATATTCAATTGGGATTCTTTCTCTTACCTCTTTGTGCACAGGATATCGTGAAGCAAATGACTCTGGAAGATCTATTCTAAGCGAATAACACAGCCCACACTTACTCTCTCCGACTCGCTGTTATCGGAGATACCTACCCCCCCCCTCCCCCCAGTGTCAATGTCTCTCCAACATACCCCGCGTCGTTTCACAGATACCAATTGACGGCTCAAAACTTGTACTGCGTCACACTGAAGAACTGCGAGAGAGGCTAGGCATCCATGAATATACGTCAGGGGGGTTACGTCTGGTGAATCTCGCCACCCTAACCACAGATTTTACGCCCACGACGACTCTTATACCATTCTTTATCTCTGCTTTCAAACAATTGTTGTATGTATCGGTTAGGACCAGCTAAATAATTCATCAATATTCCCATCGCCGGTGTAATGCCTCTACCGATGCGATGCACATGGTATATTTGTTGATTTACAGCGCTGCATTTATTCGTTACGTTGTTGAGAGCAAACAGATATGTTGCGTGCGAACCATTCCATATACAACATATCGCCGTAAATGCAGCAAATCTACTAGTGCTGGGTTTGTTACTTACATGTTAGTAACATGTAGGTATATCACACGTTACTAACACGTTATTAACAATTCTCACCGAGGGGGGTCGATTTTGCACTGTGATATACTTGAGAGATACCCAATATGGTAATGATTACATCAGCAGTCTAGCCCGACAAAATAATATTATCAGTGCTCCAAATCTACACAGCCAAGCCAGTTAGGCTGCGTTCGGAAACATAATTCGATATTATCAGACGGAATTATTCCCATATATGGCAGCCAGATTATTCGTCACCTGCTTTCATGATCTCGTGCATCTGTGACCTGATGTGACCATTATCGCCCGGTCTAGACTGTGATGATAATTAATTGATAGCTTGATGGCCGTAATTGAGCCGTTGTTACCCTATTCGAACTTCCCGGGTCAAATCAAAGTCCAGGAAGGTGATGTCGCTGCCTTCCTTGTTTGAAAATACATGTATTGTTGCTTTTCAGGAGCTKKAAAAAAAGGAGAAGGGAAGYTTACCYGTATTGATAAACTTGTGCTCAAGTTTTGGCTTTACAGSTGACTACCYAATATCTCTGCTATTTTCAAGCTCATTGAAGACATATARTGACAAMTGTAAATAGTGTACTTAACCTACCTTGAATAGGGTAAATCCTAATGGAAAACAAACGGCCGAATTGTTTTTACCATGCCAACATCAAGCCGATTTTTGCCGATATAGCAGAAATGATCCGAAGGTCCTCCTCCGAGGACGGGCACATTTCATCCCAATTCAGCTGTCACTGGGAGGAGGGCGTGATGACATGTGATCTCCATCAACATCATAATTCCGTCTGATAATATGGAATTATGTTTCCGAACGCAGCCTTAGGTCTTCACCAGTTGAACCATGCGAGGCTCCCAGCAACTGACTACGAGAATTTTGTCTCCCGCCGTACCCAGGTTCTCAACATGAGAGTGCCTTCAGGATGCCGGGAATTGCCGGTAATGCCACAAGAAGTGCTGCTTGGCACTTGCTCGCCGGAGTTTGGCCGGAGTCGCCGCTCACTGATGCCCGAAGCTCCCAAATCTCCTCAAGTATGTTGATCACTGGCTCTGGCGCAACGGCGCCATCGAAAAATGGGCTATCAACGATTTTATTTGTTATGTACTGGTTTCTAGCACGTTATATAGCCATTTTTTGACGTTATTAACTTGTTACTAGCCCCGATAATAAGAAATTCCCACGGGGGAAACTCACATGTTAATAACAAAGGTATCTAACCTCACGGAGACCCCCCTACCAATCTCACGTTGGTAACATTGGCCGAAACCAATCTAACCCAGCACTAAAATCTACCCATTGATAGCCCCAAACGAAGTGATAAAAATACAAGGGTCGTAACTGACGTTTCTACAAGTGCGCATCATCGAAATATGTCCGACTATCATCTGCCGCCCAAAGATACCACGGGAAAACAGTTCTCCCATAGTTCATGCAAGCTCTCCCTTCTGCTCATCCATGCTCATCCACAACCCGCCCTGATTACAGCGCAATCAGCGCAATCCTAGTCAGAAACTCTTAAATATCGCCCACCTTTACATACATCGTCAAATGTGTCCCAGGCACGAGCTTCTCGCGCGCTTTGCGCCCGCCGCTCACCGCCCAGTGGGCAGGTGGTCGGCTCTCCACAGGCTGCACGTCCGGCTCCATGCGGAAATTTGTAAATTGCTGCAGGAGTCGCACGAGGAAGAACGAGACCTCCTGGTACGCGAACTGCTGACCAAGGCAGATGCGAGGGCCAGCGTTGAAGGGGCTGAAGATAAATGGATTCGGGGTGAGGTACTTGTGCAAACGTTCATCGAGGAAGCGGTCGGGATCGAATTCGAGAGCTGGGAGGGCATTAGTCTTTGAACACAGTAAAATACGTAAACGGATACCATCGGGACCCCAGAGGTCGGTTCTCCGGTGCATGAGCATTATGGCGTAGATGACCCTAAGGGCGGGGTATTGCGTTAAACCTGCAACTATCCAGTAGGATCGTGCGACGTGCCTTGTATTGGCTGGAACATAATATGGCTTAGGTCCCGGCCAGATAGTGGCTCTATTAGATGTTCGGCTGTCGAAGGGCCTGTATCGACGAGATAAGTATTAATCCCCGAACAGAAGTGTTAGAATGGGCGTACACAGCTGGGTACAGTCTCAAGACCTCTGGAACAGGATGGAATAACGTCAGGAAAACCAATTTGTGACCAGAGACGTTGGTATGCACCATTAATGAATGCCCTAAGGTATTTCATGTCGCGAATACTATCGTATGTCGGCCGATTGGTTGGCCCAACTTTGTCCATGATTTCTCTGTAAAGGCGCTCCGACACTTCTGGGTGCTCGCATAACATATACAGGGCATAGGTCAATGTGCATGCGGTCTAATTGGACCTTGCGATGAGAATCTTGGTATCGCGAGATGGTCAGGTGAGCTTACTGTATCCCGACCAGCCACTAAGAGGTTCAGAAGCTATGTAGTATGGCTGGCATAAATTCCTGACCGAACCTGGGGTAAAATTAGGCGCTGACCTCATCTTTCAAAACCGTTATGTCTATAAAATAACAGGTGAATATTTGAATGGTCGTTCCTGGTACGCTGTAAGACAGTCGCTTACCTTGTGTATGCTGAATCAAGTGCGATAGCAAAGTGTCATCTTCCTCAACAGATTCCTTCCCCTCTACACCCGCATTCTTTTCCCTTAATGCCTCAAAGAGTACCGGCTCCGTGAATTTGTCCATAGTTTTACGCAGAGGCTTAATCTTATCGCGCCAGAACTCTATGAGAGGCCAACTTGGGCCCATCCGCCCACGATATGACGTATTAATTTGGCCCTGGAGAAATGCGTCAACGAAGACGTTGGAGGGATGGTTGCGAAAGGCCGGCGAGTTGGCGAGCGGGGAAGATTCGGGGTACGGGATGCCGGCAGATAACGACTCGACATTATGGCCGAACAGGAACTGGGTCGCCGAGTCTAGCGTGAAGCGAGAGACCAGGTCCTAGACGCATTTATCGTGATGTCAGTGCTAGCAACATATCGTGACCAAAACACCTTACCTGAAAGTCGATGGGGTAACCTTCCTCTAAGCGGGCCCTGGCCTGCTTGAGCGCACTATCGGCGTTCGCATCAAACATGTCGAAGTGGCTGATGCGGTCGCGCGTGAAGAAAGGACGGGTCATTGTGCGATGGAATCTGAAGATTAAAGGATTTAATGCCTTGATAGGCATTTTCGAGGCTAAAAAAATACATACTTCCACATCTCGCCTATAAATGGATATGCAGCAGTGTAAGTGAGCTTGTACACAACGCCGAACAAAAAAAGTCGCACCATCTGAGTTGAACACACCCGTTCCTAAGAGTGAATTGAATTGGAAATTGAAGTTGGGGCCTATCGTCAAACCCATCAGCGCATGAAAGACGGCCCAGAGTCCCAAAATCACCTTTTTCATATGCGTCGAATTGGGTCGCGAGAATTTGCTGGTTAGAGTTGCGTAACGATCAGGTTACATCATTGAAATGCTCTCAACATACGGTACCTTGACGTGGTCCGGCTCTGAAGTAACGATCTATAAATACAGAGATTTTTGAGTAAAATGTCGTGGCAGTGGGCATTGAGTGGGGCAATTGAGAGAGTAGAGCTCAACGCGGCGGATATTAGACGTACCCGGTTGTCAGACAATAGTCTCAGCTGATACGTAGCCCCATATCGCTCCGTCCAATGTAAAAACCCATCTCCTGAAGGTCAGATTAAGGTTGAACGTTGATGTACTGTCAGTGTTTATTGAATCGCCACATGATGCAAGTAAACTTGCCTGGATATCCGTCTTTCAGTTCCTGGACCATCTGCGACATCATTGACAGTCCTGCGAAATACGGCCATTGCTCCGTAACGTTGGGCGGAAGAAAGGCATTATTCGCGGCAGCGTTTTTTGCATCACGGTACTTGGAGAAATAGCGCTGAGCAATGAAGAGTATGGGGTGTGTTGACAGCAGGGCAGTGACGATGACCCAGGGAGGCAAAGAGATATCGAATTCCCGTTCCGCGACCTTCAGAATGGCGAAGACCACGGCAGACGGTACAACTAACGAAGGCAAGAGCCTGAGGAGGTACAGAGGGCCCGGCGGTAACTCCATGTCGGATGAGTGTGTTGGCTGTCGCTGAGAGGTGTGAAGTATAGGGGACGAAATATTGTGAATCATCGCGATTGAAACCTGGCCGTATTTATATCCAGCAAAGAACGTGATTTCCTACAGGAAGCGGCATTAAACAGAAATAGTATATTTTGCCCGACCTTATACGTGCCGTTCAGGCCCAGGAGGCTCAAGGATCATTGAGGATGGTGATCTGCAGCCCGGATATTTTGGTTCCTGCAGCGACGGATTCGCCAGCCGGTTCACCCGATGAGCCACAGTGCCAGTTATCTCGATGCTTGTAAAATCCAAAAGAGGCGCTGATGGGGTAAGCAAGTGATCGATATGCACAGGATGCAGAGAGAAGCCCTATGCACCTTCTTGAAAATTCTGGAGCATCCCGAGAGGAAAATCCGCACTGCGTCCGGAAATATGCCTGCCGTGCAGGTATACTGTGAGCCTATAGACAGCCAAGACACTCCACCAGGGGTAATTCCAAGGCAGTTGGGTATAGCCATGGAGCTTTGAGCGCTACGATCCCACATGCTCACGTCCAATATTGATAGCACGGACTAGAAAAGAGTGGGTTGACCTTAGGTGTGGTAAAGTACTTGGCAATGTCGTAAACTATTTTAGTGAGTAAGTTGGAACTGAAAGAAGCAAAAGGAGCGTACATATCTCTTCTCCGTGTTATGTCCGTCGGAGTGGTCATATGTTGCACGCTGGCTCGGTGCCTCTGCGTCACACCAGGGTGTGCTGACTTCTATAACTTCTCGGACCGCATGCCGCCAACCCACGCTCCGAGTTTGTCCTCGTGCAAGCAATTTCTGGGCCATACTTAGATTGCTATCTCTCATATGCCAGAGGTCATAGATTGCGGTTCATACTGAAGTATATCAGTAAAGTCTTCTTACTGTAATGTAGTTTTGGGTGTCTACTCAATGGAAGTTATCAGCTTGATACCAATGAAACGATGCGGTCAAATGAGAGAACGCCACCTCACCGTGAATGTGGATTACCACCAAAGCGGTGGGATATCAACGGCTGCGCATAAAGATGACGATCCAAGCAAATTTGCCGGAGAAAGCACAGGGCGGATATTCTTAATTTAGCAGACTTCAGATAATCATTGGTCCATCAAGTAGGAAGCCTACCTCAGACGTAGATGTTAAAGAGCAAGCTCTTCGGAAGCGGACGCATACGAGGCCCCATGGCGATGAATGACAACCATTGAAGTACGCCGGGCGTTGTCTTGAAATTGTGGGGTAAAAGTTCATCAGAGAATGGTTCTGATCTTCGACCACTGACACAGCCGCAGCTACAGTTCAGAAGAGAAGGATCAATGGTTCTGGGCAAGAGGAGGCCGGAATGACAGACCACCGCCGACCTTAGTACCGAATTGGTACAGTGTCAATATTCGTTTCCATTATGAAAATTTAACATCAAGGAAGCTTGAAGTATGTACGCAGCGTCCCGCGGATGCTCTATGTACGAGTCTTCAAATATCTGAGAATAGTTTAATGAGAACAAATGCGAATAAGAATTAAAAACAGTATTACCATTGCATCATCGTCTAAAGCACCTGTAGTATTACACATGAAAAACATACCTAAATTACATTTGATAAATTGCTTTGTAAAAATCGACGCTCCGCGGCATTCAATCCTTTTTCGTTTTCTCGGACTTGGGACGGTTGCCGACGGTGTACCCAATCGTTCCGAGCAGCACTAGCGCTGCGCCGCTCCACATCATACGGTTGTCCACCTGCTGCGGGCGCTTCGTCGGACCCGTGGCAACAAACGCCGTTCCGACCAGGCCCAGCGCGCCGTCGATATTCATACCAAAGATCCCCAGCGGCTGCCCGCTGTCATATAAGACCGGTAGCCCGAGGGCCTGTGCAATCGCCGCTAAAAAGCGCACGACGGCGGTGCGGACGGCGCGGCCAACCTGCGAGACTCCGATGACGCTGATGACGAGGCTCACAGCCTTCCGTACGACGAGTATGAGCGTCACTGTCAGCGAGCTGACGCGCGTCGTGAGCCGGTGCACGCCCGCGACACAGATGAGCTGTGTGACGGTGTTCAGCACGAGCGGCAGGTAGACTGTCGGGACCGACAGCAAGAGGAAGAGCGTGTTTGGGACGAAGGCGTTGGTAAGGTGGGACTCCTGACTTAATGTTAAGAATGACGTATTCTTGGCCTGAGGAAAGATATGGATCGGGAGGTGCGGGAGTGAGAATGGGGGTGGGATATCCAACGGGAATGGGGTCGTGAAATTCGCTGACGTTGGTATAGGAATAGGGACGCTAAATTGGACAAGTGAGCTTGTGGTGTTTAGGTCGTGCAATTGCGCCAACAGATCGGGTAGAAGTGGGAGAAACATGGGGAGGCCCAAAAGGTGTAAATAAAACATCGACTCCTGCCATGGCGCGGGACCTGCGGCTCTAGACGGAGGCGCTAAAGTCGGTCGTCCATATTTCGTGAATGTCCAGTCTTGGACTAGCCCGAGGAATCCTGAAAGGACAAGGGCGAGAGTGAGGATTCCAATTCCTTTTACATATTTATAGGTATCGGCGGCGGGAGAGGGAGATTTCGTGGGGGAAGATTGGGCTGAGAGCGTTGTAAGAATAACACCAACTGTGACCAGAATGACAGACAGCACTTGGGTTTGCGAATATCTGCACTAGATACGTCAAATATGAATCTCTGATCAGATTAATTGCTTACCTACCTTTTCTTAGAGACTATCCACCCTAGAACCAAGCTGATTATCAGCCCACCACTTCGAAATATAATATGGACGGCCATGGGAATATTGTACGCAAACGCTGCGTTGTTGAGAAGAGATACAAGATAGAATAAAACAACCTGTGCAAGGTAACTGATGATCGGTACCCGACGTGGCCTAAACTGAGGACCAAATCGCGTCCACACCAGGAACTTTGGTAGTCCATGGAGAGATATGAGCAGAAATTGGAACAACGTGAGCAATGATCCAGCCTTTGGATGCTCCAAGGTCAGCTGTTCCAAAGTTATGGCATTGCTGCAACAGCCGCCAAAAATAAGTGAGAGGGTCGCGGTCCAGCTTGAAAGCTGGGAGAGCATGATAGTTGAGCAAGCAAGATGTGAAGCAGGCAGCCTTTAACCGGGCTCAGCCATTTGGAAAGGTATAGGTGGAAGAGAAAGGCCGGGCCCGTCTCGACGCGGCCGCCGGCACCGTGAGTACGACACGTTGAACACACGTGACGGTCACTTAATTCATCCGGATCTTGTCCGGATCCCTGACCCGCTATAACGCATTCATGGACATTCGAGTACGCGTTTATCAGGCGAAATAAATCACGGTTAAATAAGATGGGGAATACATACTTGTAAGTTTCAGGAGACCGCATAAAATCGCTGGTCTGGTTTACCAAATTCGTGCCCGACGCACACTCAGGCTAAGTACTATTACTAAGCCACTGACAGAGCGCTAGTAATGAGGGGTATAGTAGCCATGAAATAGATTCGGGTGCGATACCACAGAAGAAATATTCATCTGTATTCCAAGCTGAGTGTAGACAATCAGGAGTGTCTTCTTAAGCAGTGTTTACAGGAAGATAAACGGTTGAATCCGTTGAAAGAGGTAAAAATAGACTCGCTCTATTTTTGGATCCGGCCAACAGGACTTAGATCTCACGGCGGACTTTCAACTGTCAATTCAGTTGAAAAGTTGGTCTGTGTGTTAATGAATGTTATTCCGCATTTATACTGTCATTTTGTCACAGATGAATTGTCACATACCTCATAACTTCAAGTTCCAAGGCATTGCACATACAAAGTTCATGCAAACATATGCCTTTCATTGACTGGTGATTATTATTCTTACACAAGAGTTTTTAGCTTTCATTTTTCTGCCTCAATGCAGCGGGTTTTCTGATTGTGAACAATTTTCTTGAAAAAGTTATTCAGTTGACACTATAGCACCCGGTAAACATTTCGTCACCACACAGACCAACTTTTCCGCCGAATTGACATTTGAAAGTCCGCCGTGTCTAGAGTAGGTCGGGCGGCCGTCACAAATACTCTACATTTGGAGTCTGGGCTATGCAAGACAAATATCGTCGTTTTATAAGACTTGATAGTAAGGGACTGCAAATATTCCCCGAAACTTTGATCAATAACTTTAAAATAACTTGTACGACGTCGCAGTTGAAGTGTACTGAAAAATCAAAATGTTCAACCTGAGACGGTATGCTATTTGAATTTGAAGGGATTTTATTATTATAAGTAGGTTTGGCCTCAAGTGAGTCAAGCTCCTTCACCTTTTTCTGTGGAACGAGATTTAATATACGTGTGAGTGTGAGACGTGGACCAGTGTAATCACGATCAAGAGGCCCTATGCACGGCGCCGATCAGTAAAGTAAGAGCCCACTTAACAGGCCACACAGCACCATACTATGGCACTGCATAGCGCCCCCTAGTGTCCCCCAGTGCCAGTTTTGGGACCCCCAAACCCAGACATTGCTGACTGGCTGTGGTCTTACGATGTGGGTACCATGTCACTCAGAAATATTTTAATGCTCCTCCAGAAGATTCACATATTATATTTGTTGGACTTGACTCACATAGAACTTAAAAAAGGTAAAGATGAATCTCTTGAAACGACCTTAAATAATAACAGTTATGTGCTGTACTACTTATAGAAGTTTTACTAGTATTGATTCAAGCCATATGGACAATTGATCGCCGCAATGATGGTGAAGCAGAAAATCCACGAATTTTCTATATACAGAGCAGTCCAGTGTGGACGTTCAAATTCTTCGTTCGTACTATCAGTTTCCTGCCACCAATATTAGCTTGCCACTGTGAGGAAGTTCGCACGGAAGGGAGGGACAATCAGTATTTTTCTCTCGTCAAATGCTACGAATCTTTCCTAGGATTTTGATAGATGTATCTAGTAGTTGAATGGTAGTTTAACGCCTCGCGCCCCAAAGACTGAGTAGACTTATCCACTAGCATAAATTTTTGGCCTTTTTACCAAGCTGAGCATTAAATTGCCAGTTTAAGTAATAAAATTTAGAGACCCTCTTACTGCCAATTATGAGAGACCTTTTTTTCCCTTCTGATAGCTGATTTTATGCACGACAATCGATAGAAGTCTCCTCACATTATTCTGAAATTCAGAACCACGTTCTTTTGATGGAATGGATTACAAGACTGATCATCTGTGGATATCCAACGCCCGCGCTGGGCGTCGTTGCCCCAAGTACACTCGGTTCCGTTATTCTAAGATTGCATTTGATGGAAAAACGCTCAGAAGGCTGTGGACTTGGAATTTATGTTCACTGCACTCGTAATGTGTTTATTTGGCGGTATGACTTCGCATCACTTTCAAGTTCACTGAGATTAGTATTGTCTTCCAGCCCGATGGAAATTATGTCTGAAATCGTGTGGAAAGGTATGTCCCAAATCCTGAGGACGGTCGTGCACCTACTCAAGCTATGTTAAATCTGTACGTGCTTACAACGGAATATCATTTTGGAAGCTTGATCTACTCCAATGTTTCTGACAATGTGTGAACGCAAACCAGAAGTCAATGTATTGCTGGGCGTGATGATCAGTCTGGCACAAAATCTTAGACCAGTTACCAGTATTTAAAGGGTAAATCCTAGAGGTATTGCAAGTTGGACATGTCCAGCCCAAACGCCACAATGTCGGACGCTCCGCAGCCTATCCTCAATCCCACTACGCCTTTGGCATACTTGACCCCTGAGCAGGCGTATCAAACCTCGGTCGCGATATATGTCCTTGCAGGTTCTTTGGGTGTAAGTAAACCTCTTCATTTGAGAAAGAAATGTGCTTAACACGAGTCTGGAATAGGTGCTGCTATGGGATGTCCTCGACAACGTGACGGCCGATTTCAAGATCATTTTCAAAAGTCGGTTCACACTCAGCACCGCTGCGTTCATTGGCTCGAGGTGCTTTTAATGCCACGGCCATCGTCCTCGAAGGCTAACATACGTCTTCCCTATCCAGAATTGGTTCGCTTGGATATGTCATAGCTTCAAATATATTTGAGAGTGAGTGTTGAGATCTGAAGCAATGACTAGATTTTTTTTACTCATGTATGCATTAATATTTCAGCCGCGCCAATGGGAAATTGCGTCCACTTCGAGACCATAACCGACGCGTTCTATCCCGTCGCACTTGGATGTAGCGCCCTTCTATTTTTCTTCCGTCTCCGCGCCATTTATAACCGGGACCGTATCGTGGTGGGCTGCTTTTTCATCTTGTGGTGTGGTCTCCTTGCATGTACTATCTTCATCCCGGCCGGGATCCTTGGCGGCACCATTGGACCAACCAAATACTGCGTCGATGAGGACGTCCCCATCTCGGCCTACGCAGCAATCATTGCACCCTTGGTGCACGACACGTTGGTCTTCATTGCCATCTCATGGCGCCTCCTGCAGAACGCGGGCATCGATGGGAACTTCAAGGAGAACCTGCAAGTGGTGATGTACGGAAAGTATCTGCCGGCATTCAGCAAGAGTTTGCTCTTGGACGGACAGCGATATTACCTGTGAGTATCTTCTCTTCGTCACCGTCGTAGTATGAGAGTATTTGCTAATTTTGACTGTTAGAATCACCCTGGCCTCCAATATGGTGACCGTGATCATGGTGTTCGACACCTCCGTCCCAATCCCACTGCGCTCGATGTGCGCCACACCCAATATCGTGATCACTAGCATCATGGCGTGCCGCGTGTACAGGCGTACCAGAGCAGGCTTTTTCAGAGAGTCGGAGTTATCCACCACCACCATGTTGGACAAGAATCGCAAGCCCGTCAGCCCGTCACATATCCGGGTGGATATCGAACTGCGCAACGACATCGGCCGTCATAATGCACATTCCGGTGACACCGCACTGCCACATGCGGTCAGAAAGTCTGTGGAAAGAACACAGACCAAAGATTATAATTCATCGAGGTCGATATTGGATATCGAGAAAGGAGTATAACCCCGGGAGTCATGACCATTCGCCTGGAGCGAGATTACTTACTGTCTCGCAATGATATACCTTCAATGTCATGTCTTATTAGCTGTTGATTGGGCGTCTCCAATAAAACATGAATTTTTATATCGAGCTGTGCGTCGAAGCGAGAGAGAGCAAGATGACATTCTATGTTAATCACTTCTTGGATCGTTTCCTCTGCGGCATGTTTCAGCTCAGTCTAAAAGATGACTGAAGATTGGTTGCTTACCCGTTCAGCGTCCGGTGATGACTCCCGTTTGCGGTGCTTCGGTGGCGCAGCATCCACGTCCATCGCTTCGTCTTCGTCCCGTGGCGCGTCCGTGATTGGGAGGATGGGCCACACGTTGATCTTTCCATCCTCACCGCCCGTGACAAGCGTTTGGTGCTGTACACAGAAAGTGAGCGGGAGCACGCAGGACATGTCCCGAATACACGCACAATCTCGTCCCACAGTACATCGCGCACGACGCCGGAGTGCCCATGCGTCCAAGTCTTGTGAATGCACCACGGCGCGTCACGCGCGGAAAAGTTCGTGTTGCTCAGAAGGGCGACGTCGCCCCTACTCAACTGTTCAACAGGGTCACAGGCTGACGTTAAGATGGAGTGCGTACTGGTGTGAACCGGTGAAGACGCTCAACATCGCGTTGCTCGTGCTACGCGCGGTGATGAAGTAGTCGGTGACCCACTCCCGGCCGCTATGCAAGACGGGCGTGCGTAGGTCGATACTGAGTAGCTGTTCCAGCTGCATCGAGTGTCATTTTCGTGGTATTTGTGGATAAGAAGAGTCTTACGTCGCCTTTCCAGGTGCTGAAGGTCTCCATATCGCTGCCCGCCCAGATAGTGGCTTTGTCGGGGTCGGACCCATTGTGGGTCCACCCGGCTTTGGAGATGCTGCATCCCCAATTGCCAACATTGATCGTCGCTTCGTCCTCGTCGTCCTCGTCGGCGTTTGATGTGCACAGAAGGCCATCTGAGGACCCGGAGAGAATAACGTTACAGTTTGTCTCTGCGTCTCGCGTTGGCGCAAAAGACAGCGTCGTGATGTCGTCCGAGTGTGTCGAGTCGTGGCTCCGCAGCGGAGTCGTGGGTTGACGCGGATCCCTGCATTACAATTGAGCCACACGATGCCATTAAGGTACAAGCTCCGTACCAATACACAATTGACGCCTCCTCTGTCTTTGTGTTCAGATCGGTCCCGCCGGCAACGGTCATTCCATCCAGCGTGACGTCGCATGACAGGAGCGCCTGTTTCTTTCCGGGGTTGGTCACTAGCGAAAGCGGTCAACTGATGAGTCGTCAGAACATGCCTTTGAATCAAAGAGCGCAGCGTACATTTTATGCTGTGCGCGTTCGTGCGCAGGTCCCAGGTCATGATGCTACCATCCTTTCCCGAAGAAATAAGACACTTCTGACCCGCGCCACCAAGATTGTTGACGGTTTGCAACGAGGATGTCGCGATGGCGTGTCCTGGAAGTGTTTGGACGCGCACCAGCGTCGTGCTGTCGAGAACATCGATCACGTATGATGTGGGCGCTGCGATCGCGGCAGCGTAATAGCCTGGCAGCGCGCTGAGCGATAATGCATAGCCTTCAGCTACTGAAGCATATGCTGTCCGTCTGGGCGCCTTTTCTTCCTGGAGATCGGGGGAGACGAGGAGAAGACGTTGCCGGTCGCCCATTGTGATTTTCACAAGCGTCCTTGGTAATTCTTCAAGCTTCAAGTTTGAGATTTCGCGGCTACGAAAGGTGAACTACGGCGAAGGTAAGCAGTGTGGAAATTTCAATCTTGTCAAGATTCCAACAAGATCATTCCGAAGAAAATATATTTGCATGCAATTTGCGTGTATTTGCCAAGACGGTGTGCAAAAGCTTCCGATGGACGCGACTTGCTCCTTACCATCACGTTCCAACGCCGGCAGTGGCAAATTCTCTTATTCCAGCCTCGCGAAAAGGCCCCTACGTGGCTGGTGGGCAGTACGCTTGAAGAATGTCCAGAAATCCTGAATTTTCATAACAATCTGGCCTACAACTGTGGAATATGAACGAATCTTTAATTAGTGCGTTTTCTTGAAGCAGCCTCGAACACCCATTTATACTTGATCTAGATCCATTTACGCTTTCACATCCTACTGCAGTGCAGACGTCCTTATATGCTGGTGCCACTTTCGCGAGATTTGACCCAGCAGGACGGTTCATAGCTGCTGCTCGCGTCAATGGCTCTGCAGAAATCTGGGACCTGGAAACACGCGCACCGATTCGATGGTTGGACGGCCATGTGAAGACGATAACGAGCATTGAGTGAGTTCTCGTGTTTAGCCATTCACCAACCTACTTAAAGGATAAAGTTGGTCGCGCAATTCGCGGTATTTGCTGACGTCGTCAAAAGACTGGAATGTACTTATATGGGACCTTGCTGCCGTCTGCGACCCACCACAACGCTACGCGACCGTGCGCTTCGACGCACCGGTCGTCTCCGCATCGTTCCATCCAAAAAATAGTCAGATCATCTTGGTCCTACTGGCAACAGGCGAAGCATATGTCTGTGACACCAGGAAGCAGCACCGGTCGCGCGTCGAGCTGCTCGAGACGATAATAGACGACGGAGAGGACGAGGAAGGGCCTATACGGTGCGTCACATACACACTTTTACCTGTGGTCTACTCACTCGCAGCCAACAGCTCGCCCATAACCACAGCTCGTTTCGACCCCGCCGGCAAAAATATCTTTGTCGGCACCGCCACGGGGTGCATCCTAGTGTTCAATACGCGCACGAAGATAGTACGTTCATGCACCTGCACCACCTTCGTCCCTACTGACCCCGTGCAGATGATCGCGCGCCACAAAATATCTGGCGCGGGTACGATGAAGGGCATGGATTTTGCCAAGGCCGGCCGGCGGCTCGTTACCAACTCGTCGGACCGCACGCTACGCCAGTTCCTCCTCCCAAAATACCCCACCCCGCCCGCGGACGCGGACGCTTCAGCTCCTTTCGTCTTCCTGGACGGTGAGCTGGAGCCGACCCACCGCTTCAGCGACCCAATCAACCGCACTGCGTGGCACGCGATGTGTTATAGTCCCGATGGCGAGTGGTTGGCGGGAGGGGCGGCGGACCCCGCGGGGCACAAAATCTACATTTGGGATATCTCGAACGACGGCCAGTTCGCGAGCGCCCTCGACGGCGGGCGCGAGCCGCTCGTGTATCTGCACGTGAGCTTCCCCGCCTTCCTGACACATCCATGGTGTTGACAGCCCGCTGTAGTGGCACCCGACGCGTTCTGCTCTCGCGTCAACGACGAACCAGGGTAGCATCCTCATCTGGCACTGCCCGAGCCCGGAGCGCTGGGGCGCGTTCGCAGGTGGGTTCGAGGAAGTTGACGAAAACGTCGAGTACGCAGAGCGCGAGGATGAGTTCGACATCGAGGACGAGGCCGTGCTCTTCGCACGCAAGATGCGCGCAGAGGAGGAGGCGGTCGATATCGACACGATCGTGGCCGGCACGCTGGCTCCGGAAGGCGGCGGCGCGCGCAGCGGGAACCGCGGCGGAGCGGCGACGCCCGTGGGTGACGGAAGTGTGCCGCCGGTTGACCTCGACGGCAAATTCAGTACCGGAGGAGAGGAGACGACGGATCTAGAGACTGCATGGGCGGAGGAGGAGCCAGATGGCGACGTGCGGGGCGGATGGCGGATGAAGATTATCATGGACAACGAGGCTGCCGAGTTCTACTGACCGTATATCTAGATGTTGTAATCGTTGTATTTCTTGCTAATTTCCCTCGGGTATGTTTTAGTCGGCAATGGGCATTAAAATCGTCAGGGCATAATGTATACATGGAGATGCGCGTAAGATGATACACAAGATGCGGGATAGGGATGTACATGTGCGCTGTCCCATTATGGTAGGTAGTAGCGATGGGCAATAGATAGGTAATGAAACGGCGGAGAAGGCGGTGTGGGGATGCGGTGTATTAGATCAGTGGATGGCATATACAGAGGGCAGGGTAGTGGGTACGACGGGGCGTACAATGCATGCAGTGTCCTTCATGCGTGCGGAGATGAGGCACTGAGGGAATGATGGTGGGCAATGGGAATGAGAGAGGAAAGAAGGAAAAAGAGAGATGAAATAGAAATAAGCATTTTGGGGGTCGTTCTGATGCCGACGAGCATGTATAGATTGCTGACAGGCCAGACGAGGAGAGGTGGGTGTAATTGGCGAAGGGGTGTTGACGGGGTAAGGCTGGGGAAGCCGACGTTGATGCACTACTTGCTAGATAAATAAAGAGTTAATGTAAGAGGGAAGGAAGGAATAAATGCAAAATGATAAATAAATAAAAATAAAAAGAAGCCAAAGACCACGAAACTAGCCAAGGGAAGGAGGGAGGGCGAGAAAAAGGAGAATCGGGCAGAAAACGAGAAGCACTGCTGTGGCGGTCCAGAAAGACGTAGTGAGCTGCACCCGAGCATTGAGCACGTCCAACAGTTACGCCAACAAACTGTCCACATTACCGATGAGCGGCCGAGCCTCCACGTCCTGGCCATGCGCCGCGCTTCCACCGCCTACCTTCAAGTTCGCAGCAGCGGCTCCCCACATCCGACTGATGATCGAACCGACGCCACGCGTGGGCGTGCTCGCCTTTGCCAGCGGGGGGAGACCGGGCGGCGCGGGGCCACTCGGGGGCGCAAGCAGAGGTTGCGACACCGAGCAGCCCGAACTCGTGGTCGATGCACCCGCCGACGTCCCCGCGCGCATGCGCACGCCCCCCGAGGGCAGCCCGGCGTGGCCCGCGAGTGCGGGCATCGTCGCGCTCGTAGGTACGCCCGGGGGCTCGCGGCGTTGCGCACCCGTACTCACACCTGTGGAGGCGGATGCCTTCGCGGAGAGCGACGACGCGCGGCCTCCCGCGCTGACATGTGCTTTGCGCGCTGGAAGCGGCGACGCGATGACCGTGTGCACGGACGACGTGTCGGAGGGCTTCCGCGCACGCGTGGGCGTAGTGTCGCGTCTTCCGTGCGATGGTACGGGGCGTAGCGAGAACGGCTTCTTCATCGCCCCAGGCCCTGCGAGTGCCGCGCTGAGGGGCGTTATCGTGCGGCTCAAGTTCGAGGTCGACGAACTGGGCTCCACGATGCCAATGGTGCATAAGTCCTCGTCGGCATCGGACTCGTTGCTTGTCCAGCCGGACGAAGACGAACTCGATCCATTATCGTCGACGAGGGAGACAAGGTCCGAGGTAGATGTCGACGTCGAAGAGGTCGTCTCCGTGCTGATGGTGGAGTACATGTGGCTGGAAGGGTTGGCCTGTCGAAGATGGGCTGTGGACAGACGGCGAGCGATTCCGCGGACAGCAGAAGACAAGGCAGACGCCGTAGAAGAGCCAGAAGACGCAGAGACAGGTAGGCAGGAAGCTGCAGGTAGGTGAACCTGAGCGGGCACTCGTAGCTCCTCTATCTCAGGCTTGAGTTCCTTCTCCTTGGA
The DNA here is from genome assembly GCA_000827495.1 of Hypholoma sublateritium FD-334 SS-4. Lineage (NCBI taxonomy): Eukaryota > Fungi > Basidiomycota > Agaricomycetes > Agaricales > Strophariaceae > Hypholoma > Hypholoma sublateritium. Next base: position 19,288 of record KN817670.1, on the reverse strand, counting down.
TTCCTTCTCCTCGGGCGTCGGAAGCGCGGGCTGGGTCTGTTGCTGCGCTTCCGCTCTCGCCTTTCCAGCTTTCGCGACTCTGTTTACCGCGGAGGACCTTGTACTCAAGCTAGATTCTGCACTCATGAACGGTGCGAAGAATTTGCAGGCTTCAGCCTCATCGAATCGCAAGTCATAGTCCAGAAGGTAGAGCAGCTGCTTCTCCATCAAGTTAATCTCGGGGACATCGAAGAGCACAGCATAGCTAGACCAGTGGCAGTTCTTCGGAGATGAATCGTTCAAGTACTTCGCGGTCACAATGAGCGTGGCGAGAAAGACTCGATGACGCGTGCATGGTAGACCTGCTTAAGATTCCATGTAAGTGATAGTAGGAAGAAATGGCGATAGTCACCTTTTGCCATTGTGGGAAGCTTCGATCGCAGGCGCTCGAGGTATACCAGCGTAGTGAGCAGGGTAGCTACTTGCACATTAGAACATCGAACGAGATGGAGTATGAACTTGTCTAGAGGGATGAGCGAAGGATCTTCCAGTTCTGGCGATATCTCGGGCTCTTTCGCCTCCTTCCCATCGACGTCAGCAAACTTGACTTTGATGGGCGTTGCCGGTGGAGTGGGAAGAGGAATCGTTGCCATGTTCTTGCCTTCAGGTAGAGTCTCGTCCTCGCCGTCGATACGAATGACTCTCGCTGCTTGGCGTGCAACATGCTCGACCATATCCAGAGAAACGCGACGCCCCAAGAGCGCCAGTAGAAGCGGATTGTGCTCGGAAACCGGAATCAGAGAAGCAGGGTGCAGGCGTTGTGCTGGTTGTTGCTCTGCCATATTCAAAGGGAGAGTGGTGGCTAGGATGTGGGATGAAGCAATGAAATGATATGTTATACGTCTACGGATTACCCCGTCAAGGGATGTATAAGATAAGGGAGGAGGTAGAAAAGGGGAATAAGAAATTTCAGTCCCGGGCGTGGTTTTGAGGCTGGAAAGGGGTTCCCAAGTCTCGATCGCAAATCACGAGCAGGAAGAAAGCAAATGAAGAAGAGCATATTGTCCTAGATCTTCTTCAGTGCATCGATTATCCCATGCAAGCTAGAGTTGTCCCAAGATTACAGGTAAGGAAGGGTTCCGGGTGATTGCATGCTGAATGTCGTGGCAAGTCAGTGGTGGCCTGTGGTGGCAAGCAAATTCAACTTGCCACCACTGGCCACCGCGGATGACTAATCGGCACGCCGACGCTGTCATGTGACCGCGTAAAGAACGAGCGCTTAATTAGCGCTTAGAAGTTAGTACATCCGAGTCGCCGATTCTGCACGTAGTGAGCTGTCTTCTCATTTCCAGAATTTGCGCAGTCGGCCATGTTAAGAGGTCGATAAAAGTTGGGAACGACTCGAGAAGTAGAGGCTTATCATTAGTAATATATTAATACATCGGGTCAGCGTGGAAGAACACTGGATGATAAGGTTTCCCGTTTTGTAGCTTCCCCGGATGCGGAGTAGTGATTCTTCGTTGTTTCACCATGCTAATAAATGTGCTCTGATTGTGTGTTTCTGTCCATGGGTTCAAGGAACGTTAGATAATGGGATTGGAGCAAGGAAGAGGAGGAAGGAGCCATGGCAGCGCCTGAGCAGTAGTACCGGTCTTAAATAACCGATGGCGTACGCTGATGAGGGAGCCAACACGAACGCGTCAATAATGATTTTGGGGCGCACCCGGTGACTCGATATGTCGCCGTTATCCAGGCAACATCCAGGCCTTATGATTTATATAAAGCGCTGGATAGTAGACATCATGATCTTTATTCCTTTGCCACTGCATCACCCTCACTGATCTTCTTCAGCCGACCTGTACAAAAAATGACAGCCGTACACGAAGTTGCTCAAAGTGGATTTGGAACAGGAACTAATGAATTATATGATCGGTGTGAACTACTGCACGATACTCAGATCTCTTCCAACCTAATATCCCAATCGCAGAATTCGGCCGTCGTACCAGCCTTTTTCTCTTGATTATATTCGGGAGTCTGTGAAGGAGTCCGGGACATTGAATATTGTAGAGTTCGTCATCTGAATTTCTTCTACTGTCGTGGAGTGACCCTCTTCATGATAGAATTGGCGCTGGAACCGGAATATTTACCCGTGCTATTTTGGAAGACCCAAAATGGACCCCGCGCATCCGAGAATTGAAGGCAATAGAGCCCAGTGAAGGAATGAGAAGTGTTTTCGAGCAAAAAGTGAAGGACGACAGGATATCGATTGCCGAAGGCTACTTTGATGCCACAGGCGTTGAATCCGGGTGGGCTGACTTGATAGTGATAGCGCAGGCAAGTATCGGATTACTCGTATACTCAATCGTAACCGATTAATATTTACTGATCAAGTAGGCTTACCATTGGTGCCCGGATTACGAAAAAGCGTCTGCGGAGTTTGCTCGCATCCTCAAACCGGATGGAACCCTCGCGCTTATTTGGAATCTGGAGGATACGTGAGTATCCCAAAATAAATAAAAGCAGAAACCTAATGAAAGTTTGTCTTGGAAAAGGGATGGTGCCAAATGGGTCGCGCAAATCAGAGAGATCATAGAAAAGCATGAACATGGAGCTCCTCAATTCCACCACGGCCATTGGAGACAAACCTTCGACACAGTCTCATACCAGAAATATTTTCAACCGCACGAACAAAAGTCTTGGAACTACCACACTCAAGGAACGAGGGAAAGTGTCATTGACCGAGAGTTTAGCAAAAGCTATATCGCCGTATTACCTCAAGATAAAAAGGCTACAATTCAAGATCCAGCTCGAAAGGTCGTTGATGATGGAGCAGAGAAGGTTTGGATAAATGAATCGGAGGGAATTTTTGAGTATCCATACAAAGCAGATGTTCTCATAGCGTACAAGAAGTAGGAATTTAAGGGAAGGAATATAATTGAAGGCCAGTGTGTTCGTCACAAGCGTCAACAATTCTATTACAGCTTAATAGCCAACCCAAATAGTGGGATTTGTTGAGGCAATCTAAGAACTATGTGACAGCCAAGAAGCCGAGCGAGAGACGAGTCATCTGGTATAAGAAGCCATGCACTTAAAAGACATCATCAGTTGCAATCAGAAGTACTCCCATAAATCCCATAACTCTCCCACCTCAGCAGTGTGCCTGCTGCCCGACTTGATCCAGTGCCTGTGTATCATACTGTAAATTTAATATGCAAATTCAACTTTCCTCTGTTCTGATATGTGGTACCAATTCCGACAGCCGCATAGTTTGAGTTATTTATGTACCACATCAGAATCCGCTCTTCACGCATAATCTTTTGCCCTGTAAGCACTGAGCCCGCAAGCAAGGGGATAGCCGTGCCACCGCACATGCGAAAGAACAGACTTATTGACACATATATAGACCTCTTTCAAGCAGACTGTTATGTTCAAGTTCTCAGCCAGACTGGTAACATCCGAGAAACAATCCGTGGTTGGCAATCAAATACACAGAACAGTGCCAGATTCTCGGAACGCTGGACACGCTTGTCCATCTGTCAAGATGTCGTTGGTGGGAAGTAATACTAGGTAGACCCGCAAGCTGGCAGACGTAGGTGAGAGGTAATTATAACTAGCAGCCCTCTCGGCGCTTCATGGAACGCAGTATATAAACAGAGCCGCTGGTTTTTTTCGGATCGGCGGCTTTGATACTAACTATGAAGGTCTTTATTTTCTGGGAAATATTCTTGGTCTCTCTATTTTCTACCAGTGTGATAGGCTTCACTACCCCGTTGTGAGTTGCATACGCTAGGCCAAGTTTCCCGATCTAAACGTGATTTGATTCATTGTATGATACCTATCAGCTCTCTAACAAGTACTGCAACGGCCAACGTCGTGTCTGCAAGTTGTATTGTCATTGTGACGGGCCAAGCTTCAATTGTAGTAGGCCCAGCGTTGCCAACATTCGAGACAACTAGCTCTTCGACGACAACAGAGAAAGCTAGTAGCAGCATCACTGTCTCATCTACTACCAGCTCTCAGACCACCACTGCGACAGGAAGTGATACTACAAGCAGGCCTGAGTCAACAACGACAATACAGACCACATTTAGCCATCCTTCACTATCTGCGACTACAATCACCGCCCGAACAAGTATTCGTGTGTCGCTCTCAGCCTCCTCAGTAGTAAGCACTACACGCACCACATCAGCACAGATTTCATACACTACACTTTCAATCCCGACCATCTCAAGCACTGTTTCTTCATCCTTACAAGTGCGCCAGGTCCCCTTGACGTCTCCCACCTTCCCGCCAAGCAAAAACACGTCCCCTCTTCCAACGCTCGCGTTTCCTCCGACCGAGAGTATCACTGGAACTGTCATCTCAACGTCACCTGGAGCAGTGACGACTGTGTTTCCGCCAGCATTTGCTGGAGTTGTCAGCAAGCTTCCATTCTGCAGCGCGTTGGATCAAGTTACTGGTGTTATCACTAATTCAGCCATGTCGGCACCAACTGGGACAGATTTTACAATAATTCCAACGACGATCTCACCGACAAGTCAAAGCAAGGGATTTTCTGCAAATTTTAGTGGCCTCGGCTCTGTCATTATTGGTGTTATAGCAGGCCTGACTATAGGCTCTTTTTGAAATATCTGTGCTTATTTGTTAGTGCAATACACACCGGCTCACCAGCCATTCTGGATACCCAAATCAAAATACTCCTTTTCGTTCCAATTCATAGGCTCATTTAATTGGCACTGGCATGGTCTGCGCATGCCAATGCCCACGTCTTCCAGGCTTAAAAATAGTAGTTTCTAATAATAGATCAAACTGGTCCGTGTCATGCCAGTGGCGGGTCTCCAGAATATTTAGTAGTAAATTTACTTAGAAGAATAGAATAGTATAATCCAAATGTTTTCGACCAAGTTGATATTTTCCTAACGACTGTCATGATATTCGTGGGTGAGTTACTATGGTCTATTAGAAAGTGTGTACGTTACCAACGTACCCACAAATGGCGCGAGAATTAACCAACTTCCAAATCGACTGTAAATCACCTATTTGCTCAAGAGGAGTCTTCAGTGGGGATGCCTCGTGCATCCAAATACAAATGGCAATCAAGCTGCCGTCGCGGGCAGCTATACTTGCGCATTGACGAAGTCATTGACTTGCTACTCCCGATTCTCACTGAGGAGTCTGAAGGCCAAGAATGCAAGCCTTCAGAGGAGACACCAATCTAGAAGTTAGAACCTGTATTTCGCCTGCTACCTGCGAAGTCTATATAATAATCCGTGGATATTTTACGCGCTCTCAGAAGAACCATCATCTCTGCGCGCAATCTTCGCTACAATGAAGAACAACTTACTCTACTATATTTTGCTAGCATCCACAGCATCTATATGTACTGCAGCGGCCTCATCTCCCAATGTACACGGAGACATAGCCATGCACCGCCCTCCCCAGACCAATATCGCTGTTCCAGCGCTTGCCGACCAGGTAGCAATTGTCTTTTCCAAAATCGAGAGTGTTGCGGAGGATGCTGTATGGACGGAGATACCAGTAGCCGACGACGATCATCAGCTAGGATATAAAATGGATGTCAATAAACCTGCCATGGATAAAGACCGATGGCTGTCGTGCCATTTCCATCCACCAATTCACCATCACCATCATTGGTGGCATCACCACCACCATCACCATCATCATCCTCATCATCGTCGACACCGACATCGGCACCACCACCACCACCACCACCACCACCATCATCATCATCATCACCATCACCACCACCACTGGGACGGCCAGGCTTGACATCTAATTGATTCCTCTACGATGAACATACATGAACAGTTTCTTTTTCCAATGTCCGAATTACATATGAAATTGCTACTCAATGTATAAAAGTACTCCTGAAATCAATGTCCCGTTCAATATTCCTCAAATTTCTGCTGCGCTCTGGATACCGGTATTTGTCATTGGAGACCTGAAGAGATCCCACCTGTAAAGGCTGCAATCAACATCGCCCCGGCGTCGCGCGGACGGAGAGACACCGCGTACATATCACAACATAGAATTTACTCACAATAGATGCTCAGCTAGACCAGAAATTTATTCATTCATGAGTGGATTGTAATTCAAGGTCGTTCGCATCCGTACAACACTCGGACTATTGGTGCTACGCACTCGAGTGTATATTGCAGTCCGCGCATAATGGCATATACGTTCGCTCGCGGTCCGTCAGTGACATACAGGATTCTTCCTAGAGAATTTGTGCATGGCATATCTGTGCACTTCCATGCGCGTACCCACTGTATGATCTGCAGCCAGTGTATGATCTGTGTAAAAATCAAGACGTCCGCAAAATTGCATAACGCACCGTGAGTGGAGGTGATATTTCTGGTAGCTCTACTGAGAATGGTTTTGGCTTCATAGTTGATTGAGTCTATATTGGAGAAGGGAATATAACGAACCGGTTTCCGTAGATGTACATTACACACCGGTTATTTCGTTATCTTGATGCTATGATTCGCGTATACAGCCCGCATTGAACAACTCTGCTTGACTGCGGGCTTCCATGAGTAGTAAATACTGCACGAATCAGGTGCTGTTCGTCCGAATAAAGCTCGTCCGAAACTTTATTCGCTTCGTCCTCGCATCCTGTAGCATTTTCAAATTCGAAATCAATATCCCCGGATTGGCGGATACCCGCCTTGCATATGAAGAAATCCCCTATCGATACGCCGCGATGTATGATTGTGCCCAGCGTCGATCATGATTCTCCCGTTGTATATTTGCCACAAGTCGGTGCAAAGTTAGGGTTCAAGAGGACAGTTGCCACAAGCAGATCAGCTCAGACGGTTCAGGACAAAGCCATAGCAGTAAGTGAGCCTTCAAGCTTCAGAGACTGAACGGAAGCCCCAGAAGTGTGACAAGCCATTCCATGGAGTGGCATGGAATACGGGTGCTGGAGACGTATAAAACCCAGGCTCATTGACCAGTAATCGACATCACCGCACCCAGACCAAAACAAGCGTCTGAGCACAGATAAACAAACAGCCAAGATGCTTTTCAACACCATGAAATACAAATTCGCAGCCCTGCTCGTCCTCGCAGGTGCTGTCGTCGCCACCGCAGCAGCACCCGCCCCCGCTGCGGGCCTCGAGATCTACGACTTCATCGACGAGATTGCGACCTCCGGCGCCGAGTTCATGGCGCCCCAGCAGGAGACAGCTGTCGTCTTCGCCGATAACGACAACGTCATCGAGGCCGACTGGGCCGACATCTCCCCCGTCGTCGCGGCTGAAGACAGCGCCCCCGCCGAGGACTGCGGGTGCCGCCGCCGCTGCGGTGGATGTGGCGGATGCGGCGGCTGTCGCCCGCGCTGTGGAGGATGCGGCGGATGTGGCCGTCGCTGTGGAGGATGCGGAGGCTGCGGTCGCCGCTTCGGCGCGGACAACTCCCCCACCGCGGCGGAAGACAGCGCCCCTGCCGAGGACTGCGGATGCTGCCGCCCTCGCTGTGGAGGCTGCCGCCCGCGCTGTGGAGGATGTGGCGGCTGTGGCCGTCGCTGTGGAGGATGTGGAGGCTGCGGCCGCCGCTTCGGTGCGGACAACTCTCCCGTCGCAGCGGATGACGGCGCCACTGCTGAGGACTGCGGCTGTTGCCGCCGCCGCTGCGGAGGGTGCTGCCGCCCTCGCTGCGGTGGGTGCTGCCGTCCTCGCTGTGGAGGGTGCTGCCGCCCTCGCTGCGGAGGCTGCCGCCCCCGCTGTGGAGGATGCGGAGGGTGTCGCCGTCGCTGTGGATGTGGCCGCCGCTTGGCTTCCGTAGCCGTAGCCCAAGACCTCTAGATGGGACGACGCGTACGAGGCAGCCGATGAAAGCAATGCTAGTAGATTTCGACTTCCATATCTGTAGGGCTGGACCTGTCTCTTTCTTTCCTCTCTTCACATCCTAGTAAAATACGAGCTCCAGGAGAGCCAGTAGCCTATACGTGAAAAAACTATTTGTCGTTGAATAGTGTCGGAGCATGGCGGTGGCAGTAGAAGTAACCCACGAAGAACAAGTTATTAGAGTCTCTGACGAAGGTGGGTCGTGTACACGCGTTTGTGCCCAGAGCGGTGAAAGGGAAAGTTCTTGAGTCGGAGGTAAAAAATTCGAACCATTCGAACTTTCGGGTTGGGCCCGGGCCGCCGCTTCCACTGAGTCAAAAAGCTTGCAAAAAGCTACTCGTAATTCCAACGTAATTCTGAGATAAAGTGCGCATTATTTTGGAACATTGAATTGGGTTGAAGGTGATATTTTGATAGATACAACTTGACATTGATTTGAATACGTAAGACCTTTCATTACCAGTTTTCCCTTTCCAAGTTCCGATGAGCCGAATGCCGTCGCGCTCTGGCTTGTTTTTCTGTCTTGACAGCATGAAAAAGCAGAGTTATTGAGCCATGAGTGAATCCGATGATATATGGCGCGAGAGAGAGGACCCCCGCCCAAGAGGGATTGATCTTCGTATCAACTATAATGGGGTCTCCTTCTCGTTTTATGTTGAGAATGGCGACTGATAAGCCCATTAGAATGATCCCGACAAACGAGGCGCAGCCTGCCGCGTAGATTGTATTATTCTTGAGTTTTCGACGGTCAGGATAGGCTACAATAGTGTACGCCGGAAATACCGGGCTGGTCCATTGTGAATACACGCAGATTGTGAAGGAAATGCTGAATGCAGCCCATGAGTAACTCATAAGGCCAATAGATCCCCTGGTGCCAGTCATGATACTTGAGAACGTTATCCCTGCTCAGGTAATACATTAAATTCACTGGAAGATACAACAAGCCACAGCTCAACGCAAAATGTACTTACCGCTGCCGAAAAAAGCTACGGTAGAGACTGCCAGTAAACGGTCTTTTTGTCTCTGAAGTAGCTCCTGGAAAAGTATCTCCCTGTAATGACATTTTTTCTGACTCGTATGGATGACATACTTTGGCCTTGTTATCAACGCTGGAATGTGGAAATGCGTGTCCCCTTCTATCCGGCTGATATGCCAGGTCAGCAATAATCACAAGTTTGAGTCGTTCCTCTCGCAGTTGATGTAACTTGTTCGTTTTAGGATTTTTACAGCCAAAAGATCACACAATGCTCACCTCCTCTTCCGCACGACGTTGATTGCGAATTACATCCAGGTAGTGGAAGTATATCTTGTTCTGAGTCTCTTCGGTCGAAGGACCCAGCGTTTTCAAGTCTCGTACTCGAGCTCTCTGTTGCTTAAGATTCTCATACTTGAGCCCAAGTCCGATTCAATGTATGTCACCCGTACTATTGAATAGGAACATACAATTTCCTCGAGATATCTTATATCCTCGTCCAGATTTTTTAGATCCTCTTTTGCAGCAATGGATCCTCTGTCTATCGTGGGATACGGCGAGAACCAGCTTTCTCGGAATGGCATTTTCAAGTTGGTCAGTAGATTTCTTTATTTGATTGCCGACGCCGACGATGATGTGTCGATGCAGTAGCGACTTGGTAGCGACTTACGAGGTTGTGGAAGTAGAGAAGAACAACGACACAACTCATGTCCTGGCCGCGTCCCATGTGTCCCAGGCCTTGTCCTGTCCTGTGCCTCGTGGTAACCGGCACGGTCATCATATCATCTGTAAGCTCGGGTGCTTAATTTATCGACATTCCCATTCGAGAAAACTCGCGGTGCTTTATATAAAGGAAATTTACAACTAAAAGAAATTGTGAAAAGGTGCTGGGGTACGATTGGAGCCGCCCATATGTATACGTAAATTGGGTATTGGATAGACTTAGATGAAAGCCACGACATATCTACATTAAAACTACACTAATAAATTGAACACAAAGACTATTAATGATCCAAATTGTAACTTCCGAAGTCACTTTTTCCTCACCGACGCCTAATATGAAGGAAGAGCTTTTCTGTATCCCCACTTCCGCATATATATTCCCCTGCCGCCTTCTCTCCCTGTGCGGATCCTTGATGATTCCACACAACCTTCAACCCAGCCAACTTGTCCAGCACACGGTAATCACCAGGAAACCAATTTTGGGTAAGGTCTAGAGTGCCGACCGGGGCCTTCATGATATAGCGGTATATTATAAAAGGTATAATTCTTTCTCCTATGTCACTCGAACTGGCGGCGTATATGCTTTCTACTTTGAGGATGTTTAACAATGGAAATGGGAGAGGGTCCACTAGCATGGACACGGATGTAGGAGTTGCAATTAGCTTCGTGACTGAAGGCATAACTCGGAATAATCTATAGAGACCCAGTAGACATTCGGGGGGCGGGTTGTCACGGCCCTGGAACAAGTCGAGCTTCAGTTCGCTGACGGTGTCCAGATTTTTGAAGTCGGCCATAGCATCAACCAATTCAACGAATATCACTCTATTAACCGCATCAAGATGACCTTTCATGTGGAGACGGAAGACGCGCCGGCCGAAAGTAGTAATAAAATCGTCCTGGCGCATCAGAAGCTCAACTTCTCTATGATTCATGGCGGAGACGTCAAGAAAGCGTTTGATGACGCTTTGGGCATATTCTGTTGTCGTTTCAGGGTTAGGAAGATGATTGAGAAGGAGACTATATGTGAGGTACAGTTCGCAGCAAGGTGGGTGCGCAAGTTGCTCTAAGAATGCTGGGAATGCGCTGATGGACGAGGACCAGACGCTGACTGAGTTCAATCTAGGCATGGATATTTTGGAATCTCGCGTTGCCGTTGGGTTGTCCATTCCCAGTCGTGTGATGTCCATCTCGAGGACCTCGAGGAGAGGCATTCCCTGGAGAGCAGCGAGTAGATCGATGCCATTCAGTCCCTGTCCTTGGAATAATTGCAGGTGGCGCATGCTGTTAAACATCAGAGACTGTTGTACATTTGGTTGGAGCTGGAACTGCTGCGCTGGGAGGGAAAGCTGGATGAGGGACGGTGCGTGATTTGAGAATAGTTGGTAGTTTGCGGGAAGGTTAATACGAGAGCTGAACATCGACACGGAAAAAAATATCAGGCTTGCTGCGGGACGCGCAAACGTTTCCCACATCCGTATGTCGTTGAACCATAATGACAAGTCCACTTTGCCAATTCGTGTCCACTGGTCGTCCAGAAGCTTCATGAAATAGTCCGATAGATGGCCGCCCGGTGGCATTTTCTGCCTATGCAACATCACAGCAAGGGGCGACTGGCCCGTCCGCTGCAGCACGAGATCGCGCCACTGGTCGTGCTCCTTCTCACTGAACATGTCGAAGTCGAAGCACCTTCCCCATATTGATGGCGATTCCAGCAGAACTTGGCGCCACACTCGACAAACCTGCGATGTTCGGCGAGTAACAGTCAATGGGTGGAAATCGCTGATGTTCATCATGCTTGTCTCCCAGGGTGCGTTGATGGAGAATATTTCCCAAAGCAGGGGAGGATGTAACTTGAAACTGGGCAGGGTTCGGAGTTCTCGATCAGCAGACATGGATGTAGCGAGAAAATATCACAGGAGGACCACAGCAGATTCCGTTCGAACTTCGAACTCTGATGAGTCAACGTGTGCGCCGGCATCCGGCTCCCGGGATCAAAAAGAGCCGATCCCGGACCGACGAACTTGTGAAGAAAAAAACCCGCATCGTATCTTTGTCGTTGCTTTGTCGTATCTAGCACTTGTCTTGAAGTTGGCCCGGAAATTTACATAAAGGAATGACCTGGAGGACTCTAATAAGAATACTTTCTCTGCAAGCAGCTATCGAGATTCGAGCGCTGCCGACACGCAGTGACACGCCCAGTATTGACATTCCGCTCATTGTCCCTACCACTCAGTACTCAGCGCTCAGCTCCAGCGCTCGTCATAAATCCTTTCTCTCTTAGCCTGTGATAGATCTGCGTCAGACTCACGGATATCTTTAAACCTTAGCCGCGTCGCACGTTTGATTGTGCGCGATAATCGCCTTGTACATAGCACGGTGTCCGATATGCGCCGCTCAGCGGCACATGTGGCCCTCTCATCTCGCCTGCACTTTTTGCAGCGGTTATTGAAAAATCATTTCTGTCATAGTCCCTGTAGCACCTACGTCATGGTGAATGTTGCCATCATGTCCGCAGGTAGTTTTACAGCCCCACCGCAGCGATATATCTCCACTTGTGTCAGACTTGAGTCCATAAAAAAAAACAGAACAAGCCAGATTATTCGATGGAAACATACACAGTATCATACAGTCGCCGGTGAATTTCTATATAGGGCCATTGGAATGGTACGCGACTGCGTACTGGAACGTGGATTGAGACTCTGCATTCTGGCAGCTTGCACTACACATAATCGATGGGAGTATGTTATACCACTCCGTTCTCCTCATATATTCATTGTTGATTCATTATAAATTTAGTTCGTATAAAAATCTGTAGGAATATACTTTTGCGAGTCCTGTCTGCGAGGACATGGCTCTGCTGCGTTTATTTAGTTATCTATAATTTACAGACGGCTCTGATTCAACCACCGGAGAGAGATATCCATGTCAGTACGAATGCGTTCAGGCGAATAGGAGTTTGCCTGTTGTATTATTTTCCAGTATGTTATGTTTCCCAGCAAGCCTTCAAATACGCACCACCCTTCGAAGTCTTGCTTGATTTGATTATTATTCAATAACTATTCATGCTGCAATCCGAAGCGTATATAGGTAGGGCGCGACAAGCACATCGGTCAGTATTCGTACTCGGACACTTCTCGCGTCCGCAAAGCGAACGACAAGAATCGACCATGCTCTTCACCATGAAGGGCAGATTGTCTGCCCTCCTCCTTTTAGCCTCCAGTTTAGTGGCCGTATCCGCAGCACCGACTAATGCAGCCCTCGAAATCTACGACGTCCTCGAGGAGCTATCCGTCGCCGCTTCAAACAACGAGTTCGCGGTGCCCAGTACCGAGGCGAACGTCGTCTTCTCGGAGGTCGACAGCACGCCCGAGACGGACTGGTCCGAGATAGCGCCCATCGCGGTCGATTCAGAGGACACCGCGCCCGCGTACGCAAACGAGCAAGACACCGTGCCTGCTGTTGGGATGTGGCGCGGCGGCTGCCGCTGCCCATGCCGCTGCCCATGCCCTCGTCGCTGCCCATGCCCGTGCCCCCGTTGGCCGTGCCACCGACCCTGCCCATGCCCTCGTTGGCCTTGCCCACGGCCTTGCCCCTGCCCCCGCTGGCCATGCCCTCGCCCGTGTCCGCGCCCTTGTCCTTGCCCCCGTTGGCCATGTCCACGACCATGCCCATGCCCTCGTTGGCCTTGCCGCAGATGCCCACCTTGTCGATGGCCACCCTGTCGTAGATGCCCACCCTGTCGTAGATGCCCGCCCTGCCGTAGATGCCCGCCCTGCCGTAGATGCCCACCGTGCAGGCGTTGCCCTCGCTGCAGACGGTGCCCTCGCTGCAGGCGTTGCCCGCGATGCAGGAGGTGCCCGCGCTGCCGCAGATGCCCCCGCTGCAGAAAGTGCCCACGATGCAGGAAGTGTCCTCGTTGCAGGAAATGCCCCCGTTGCAGGAAGTGCCCCCGTTGCAGGAAGTGCCCCCGCTGCAGAAAGTGCCCGCGCTGCCGCAGATGCCCTCGCCGCCGCTGCCCCTGCAAATGCAGACGCCGCCGCTGCCGCTGCCCTTGCAAATGCAGGCGTCGCCACTGCTCCTGCCCCGAAGAATTCTTCGCCCAAGACTCTACGGGCTTCGACTTCGCAAACTTCGCTGCCCCTGAGTTCGAGCAGGACGCCCAGTTTGCTGTCCAAGCCGCCGACGAAGACGCGTTCGAGGTAGAAAATGAGCTCGGCGAAGTCGAAGATGCGCGCGCCGACGTTGAACACGGCTCAGAAGAAGGCGACTCCGAGGACGTCGAGCAGAACAACGAAGAAGTCGTGCCAGTGGCGGCCGCGGACGAGGAGGCGGAGGCTGATAATGAAGAAGCGGAGGCGAATGAAGAGGTCGAGGTCGCAGAAAACAAGGGTGTCGAAGATGCGGACGAAGATGCCGATTTCGACTTCGACATGGAGGCCTTCGACGATGTCGACTTCGATTCGGAGGACTTCGACGACGATCTCTAGATGCCGGCGCCGGGGGATCCAACAGTCGGACTGATTTTCGTTTTTTCTATGTCGTTCATATCTTTCTTTCTTTCTCTTGATCACTAACGACTCCGGGTGAGTTACACTCTCATATTAAATACAAAAAAAATCAAGTACCTCTGTTTCTGTTGTCCAAAATGAATTTGTAGATTTTCTCTCGTTCGGCTGAAGGTTGTGTGTGCAGTCATTGGACAGCTGCACAGGATATAAGTATATATGCACATGGGTCGAGTATTGCTTCTTCAGCACTGTGAACGCACCTTTAATCGGGCGCAAAGAATGCTAAACGATGTTCAGTGAGAGGTGGCAGGTACGATCTTCCAGTCTGCCAGAGTTTGATGGATAAACTGGTAGACAGTAGTCAACCTGAAAAGGTACCACTGGCGTGGACAACAGAAGTGAGATCGAGATGTCATGAGCAAGGGCCCGCGCGTGAAACAGCTGGCCCTCCAATGACCATACTATGACCAGTGGCCTCAATATATACACCCTGACATTTTTCTCAGTTGAGAGCCTCAGTGCCAGACCACCAGTGATAGCTAGCCCCCCCAACGGTCTCACTTCCCGAGTTGAACCATGGTCCGCCAGAGGTCCCTGAGCATATTTACCAGAGACGTAAGATAGAGCCAGTTATCAGTAAGCAGGCAAGCATATCCAGAAACAGGGCTGATAGGGCGACAAGAAATCGATAACTTCTTCCCCAGAAAGATTTCCCTCTGCGCCATAATGCTGAGGGCCGTTGAAAATACGTCAGACGACGTGAGCCGGAGACCTGCGCCGTGAGTAGCTCAGTGACGGCATGGCGTTCGTTGTATGTATCGATCAGTTAGGCTGAGATTCGCTGGGAACTGCGCAGTTCTGGATACTAATGACTCGTAAAAAGCATGGATATGTGGTATGTGAGTAGACTGCGAAGGCCCGCATCAGTAAAAGGTAGAAAAAATGCTTTCACGTTTCAACTCCGACACCTAGGTGGCGGTGTTAGGGTTGTATATACTGGCTTATGGGGCATTATATGGAAATTATCAGCACGTCTTGAATTCCAAAGGAGGGGACACAACGATAGTAGATAATATATATACGACGGGCTGCTGTGTACCATATATCGTATGTATAATCTGATATAATAAATTGTGTAGAAATATACTCTGAGTATTAGAATGATGAAATGGTTAGAAAGATTGTAGATAATTACAGGAGATGGTAGGGATGTAACAGTCTGCTGTATACTACATATCTTAGGTATAGATTGACATCGTTTTTTGTGTCGAATTCTCGGCAGATATAGAATGGTTATACAAGATGATATGCGTGTAGCAGATCACTCTGAAATCTKGTAATCGCGTATAGCAATTGGGAGGATATATACATCATTGATATTACATTGAGCACAAAAACATGGAGGTATATACAGTTGGTAGAATATGGTACATTACAAGACAATCAGAACAACTAGTACATGGAATCAAATATCAAAAGGGCCCTAGAAAGACGTCAGTTGATAATAGAGAGAAGTAAGAATACAAACTCACGGAGACTTCTCTCATTTCGAGAGTTCCCAGATTGCGTCG